>VZTY01022262.1:21946-305388 GCA_013400935.1 Turnix velox | reverse complement strand
TTCTATGATTCTATGTGCCATCATAATAGCTTGGATCCTGGAATTACAGCCACTCATGGTCCATCCACAGTCACTTCTGCAATACCAGAAAGGTTGTGTTGATGGAAGTGGCAGTTTTGGAAATATCTCCACAAATTCTAGGAAAAGTAGCTTCTTTCTGTCAATGAAATTGCTGAGTAAACTGGCTTTTTGCTATATTTGGGAGTAGTTTGTCCAAGAATATCTCAGGATTAGATTTAATGGTTTTGATCTATTGCAAGCTTCGTTTATATATTATAGCAATTTACTCAGATCCACATGAAATCCAAAACTGTGGGACATTATTATCCTGTTCCTCAGAATTTCCCTGGCAACTGCATGACATTTAATGAAACAGTTATTTTATTGATTACAGAATAGTCTCAGCAGACCCATAATAACTGGAATGGGGATCCATTCCAGGGGATATTTCTTTTCCAGAAGGCAGGTTGCTGGTACATAGTGGGTGGAGAAGTGATGAAAAGAACTTGGCATTTGACATAAAAACTCAGGTGTAGTTCAGGTCTACTGCTGCTTCTTGATTCAGGGTATAAAAGCAGCCAAGAAAAGATCTCTCAGTCAAACTGGCAGTTTCCAGCTCTCCTTACAAGTGCCAGCACCAAAGCTTGCAGTTTCATCCTTCTTGCCTCTGAGTGTAGGATCTGACTTGAGAACAAGTACTTGTTCTCATAAAAGGTTGGAGGAGCTTTCCTGGTGTCACCTCCCTGGTGAATTTCAGCCACTGCTTAGCACAGGTGCGGTATAGCCAAACTTCTTAAGGAGCTGCACTGTGAAGGGCTAGAGGATCAAATTTCCTTTCAAAAAGGTGAGAGTGACCAAATCTTATCTTACTCTCTTATCTGACAATACTGGTGGAGTAGGGAGTGCATTGAGAACTGCTTTGAACTCTGCATAGTTAGATGAGAACACAAGAATATTTTCCTTTCGGCTCTATCCTGGACAAGTCTGCAACCACCAGACTATTAGAGGCTGCTAGGAGTATTCAGAGATGCTTTAGTGTTCACAAACTTTAATGAGAGACATATGAAAGCTCTGAATGTCTATCCTATGGGAGATATGGATTTTTAGCCTCTCTTCTAATCTTGAGACAAAAACATAAAGGGGAAAGGAACTGAGAGGAAGGAAAAGTCACAGGAATTTACATTTCTGTGGGATGAGAAGCCCCCAGAGATGTAATCCAAGTCCTCAAAAGTGTTACTTTTCTATGGATAAGGAACTGCTGATGGCTTTGATGTGACAAAACCTCTAGTAGGAGCAGCATTTGATGTTTCAAAGAGCTGATGTGAGAATGTGGTAGGAGCACAGTGCTGGTGGGGCCAAATGACTCATTCATTCTACTTTCCTACTGTCACAGGCATGTGCACTGTAACCTCAGTATTTGCCTGAATATATTAAACTGAGTCTAAAAGTAGATTTTTTCCCCAGTTAAGCTACATTTTAAATATGTGATCCTGAATACTACTTCTCATTTCTATTAAAGTATAATTACCCATACTAGCTCCATACAGCTTCTTCCCACTGTCACCCATTACTTTTGGAAGATGCAAGCATGCTGCCTCTTCACTTCTGTCTGAAAACCAGGCAGCCTATTTGAAACAGGGATGCTATTTTAGTTCTCTTACACAGGACAGACTCTAACTTTCTGAGCATCTTTGTAGTTACTATCTGTACTGGATCATGGATGAACAGATGTGTGCAGATGAGGTCTAATTAAACTTCTGCTTTCTAGCAGCTTGACTCAGCAAACTTTTGCTTTCCTATGCCAGAGCTGTAGTATGATACTGAGACATCCTATATCTAAAAGCTGCAGAGCTCTGTTAGGTCCCAATGATGGGTTGTGCACTAAAGGAGAAATTCTTGAGCCTATTCCCCATGCATACAATTTTGTGTGAAAAAAATTTGTCCTGTTTCTCTTGTTCTGGTTCCTGAGATCATCTGGGTCTTCCTGTATATGCTATAATTACATGAAAACTGAAACTTTCCCATGTATGCATTCAATTAAACCTGTGTTTCATAAGAAGTATTGTATGAGACATGTTTCTTATTGTTTTGTTTGTAAAATCAATGTTAATAATTATTTGCTTTATTATTTTTTCAGCTCTTTTTTTTCACAATGGCCTGCCACTGTTCTAGATTAACTTTTTCAAGCTGGGATCTGGTCTCATAAAAGTTGTGTAAATCTGATGACGCAAACACAAAATGTGTCTTCAGATTGGAAGTGGAATAACCACTAGCATTGCTGAAGTGATTCTGGGTTAAATGAGATCAGATTCCAGCCTAGCAACTCCACTACAGGTAAAAGGACCAGGACATCACTCAGATACCATTGCTCAACAACAAAAATATACCTTGAAATGGAGGTTCTCTCTTTGGCTTGAAGACAGTGGGTGGCTGCCAGTAGAGTTTGGTCAGCCAGCTGAGAGGTAGAGAACTTAAGCTGAGCTCATGTTTCTGTCATAGCATCTCTGAGACCATGTCCAAGATATCAATTGTTTAATGGTTTCCAGGGATTGTGGCCATTAATTCAGCTTTTCAAAGGAGCTGGAGAAGTAGGCTCTTGCCTCATAGGATCTACAAGAATGCCTCAGCAGGTATCAAAATGGGTGCAGGTTTACTGGGAAGTATGGTTGAAAGAACTGTGTGCCTTCCACCAGGTGACTGGTTTCCAGTACTAAAGCTGCAAGCCTCATAATGAGGACAGAGCTGAGAGCTGTGCACCCTCCCTGTGGTTGCATCCAGCCCTGAGCTTCTGAAAAATCTCACTAAGCATTTGGATGCATTTTTAGTTTCTAAGTATTTATGACACTCCTGTCCCATTCTTCTTCAGAGACATTGCCATTTGTGAAAGAAAAAGAATTTTACTTCTCTGCCAGGGTGGTTGCTAGGTTTAGTGCACTCTGGAGTGAGAAAGGCTGAGATACTGTACAGAGAAAGTGATGGAACTCCCTGAGACATGCAATGGTAATTTGCCAGCATTGTGGCAAGAATGATTGTTTGATTTAAGCCTCAACATATTTGCAGGAAGAAGACTGTAAACAGAGAATATAAGTGCAACCATTGTTATTTGCAACATCTTGCCAGATGACTGCATGTACCTCTGCCGTTTCTCAGGTACAAACCAAAAATATTTACCAAGGAAATAATGTTTGTAGCGATGATCTCAGGCCAGTGCAACTCATTAACTTGTAATGTGCCTGCAGGCAGTATTAAAGATTCAATCCATCTGGAATTAAATAGCAAGGGATAGCTGGAAGCTGTATTCAATACTGATGGTGGGAAAAGCCTTAAAAGTCCTTGATTGCAACACATGAAAGCTGTGAACCATCAATAACCAAAAAAATATGATGTGCCAGCTATAGCAAAAAGTAACAGCAGGGCAATGTCATTATTTGAGGTCATTCCACCTTCATCTTGTCAAATTGCGATAAAGGAAGGGCATGACATAAGCCAGATCTCCTGCATATCTCTCCCATGTCAGTAGGCCCTAATTGGCATTAAATACTGAATGTGTCTGGATTTAATATAACTCCTCTGTTCAATTACTTCATCCACTCAAGCAATGGAAAGCTGCCTATTTCAAGAGTTTATAGGGGATAGTTTGCTTTAAGTGCTGCAGACAATAGAAGCCCAATGTCCTAACTGATATCTTATTAATAAATTCTGTAAGTGTTATATCTTGTTCCAAGCAGTGGAGACAAACCCATGAATGATTAGGAGGGAAATGGGCTCTTTTCTATGTAACAGGTCTTTTTGAAGCTGCTTTGAATTGATGTTGAACAAAGGAAACCTGTCTCCATCATTATCAATGCAAAGCACAAAGGGGAAGGGTAAACTTCTGTTGTGGCATCTTTGGCTGTTGAGCTCATTCTAGGGCAAGTAGAGAGCTGAGGTTCCATTGTGCTTTTGCTCTGTGGCTTCTCCACTAACCAAGAGGAGAAGGGAAAGGGGTAGAAGACTTCATGACTAAATAGGAAATGAGTGAGATGTATCCCAAGCTTATAGCAAGTTGCTTGAGACACACTGATCAAATGCCAGGAGTAAGGATTTTCTTCTATATTTTAACTTTGTGGTCATGAGCATGATGAACAAATTACCATAGTATGAAAACTATTGCCTCCCTCTCTATCTGGGAGTACCTTTGTCTTGCAAGCCTCATCAAAGCTGAATATCTGTCTCCTGTGGGTCCAGCAGCAGCCTGGGTGGGTAAAGATGGGGCTGTCACATCACAAGGCTGCTATTGTGCCTTGCCAGTCTGGGCAGTATTAATGGAGAAGGAGCATTAGCTGCCAGGTGTTCTGCAACTCCTGGAATGGTGGGGCACTGACCCCAGCCAAAATTCTACACTCCACACTTAATAAATGAAGCACTTGAGAAGTTGTGATGGATTGATGGGCTCATAAAAACAGCATGGAAAGTGACCTCAAAGCATCACTTAGTTCACTTAGTGTATCCCTGCCTCTGGTCTGCAAGGCACCAGGAGCCTGTTCAAGAAAACAATGCAAAATGCCTGTTGTAAAAACATACCCACCCACCCTGTGTTGTTTGGCAAAATATAATGGGGGAAAATAAACGTGGCAAATGAGAGTTCAGAACTTAGCTTAATTTTCATCCAGAAATAAATTTAAAGAGTAGTAATGGAAATTCATGGAGAATTCCCCCCAGTGTCCTTTAAGAAAAAACCAATATCCTTCAGATGCACCAGTTCAGACTCTCCCTGTGTTTTCTGGAGAGATCAGCTGTAACTATTTATGAGAGATGTTCGTCTTACCTGCATCTGAGCTTCCTGGATACACCCCCTTTCTCCAACGTGAAAATTCAGCTGTACAGAACCAGAGCCTGTAGTTCTGTGATTTCTTTTAGTCCAGCCAGGAGGAGAAGCTGTTGCTCAGGCAAGGTGCCTCCAGCCTGCTCTGCATGGCCTGCAGTGTGCATGCATCCACATGCCTACCTGAGGTTTTCCAGGCAGCAGAAAGTAGTCTGACATGTGATGTCACCCAAGTTTCTGAATAGTTCATTCCTAGGGTACTCTAGGCTCTCATGAACAGACCTTCCCTACAATTTTCAGTTCAGTCTGTGTATTTTACCTGTGGCTGCCACTGTCTCCAAAGTGTTTAGATATGGAGTGCTTAAAATACTGTGTAAAGTAATGGGACACAAACATGGAAAAAATATTTTCCTGCTGCTGTATTCCCTTCTGTTGTGTAATATTTTTAAATAAATTTCCCTAGTTTGCTGGTAATGCTAATTGATCTGCTAGATGTGTTAATGAAGCCCTTCTTTACGGCCCTTTTCCACTACATGATTTTAAAAGGACATGGAAAAACTTGTAGTAGCTTTGCTTGACTATTTCTGCCATAAGGACACTGCTATTAAGATGTGATATTGCTCTGAAAAGATATTTTGCAACCTTCTGGTATGCAAAGCCATCAGCCAAGGATGCCAATAGTGATGATAACCTGAGGGCAAGACCTCCTGGCAATGCCAGCACTTTTCTCTAGTGGCATCTAAAGTTAACTTAGGTATGAGCTACAGTGCCCTGATTTCTAATTCCTGATTTGGTTGGGGAATGTACACACATTAATTAAGGAATAAAAGTATTACCTGTCTTTAGAGTTTTCTAAGCCATATTTTTAAAAAAATAATAATACATTAAACTTTATTTCACTTGATTTTACTTATACTGTTACACAAATAGCACAATGTACACATCATAATGTGCACTAACTCTCCATGAGTATATTAGCTGTCAGTTATCTTTGGAGGGAATTTTGGGACTGCACAGAACCTGTGTCAGTGGTGCAGAGGCAGGAGGACACTCAGCTGGATTAGTGCTAGCAGTAATAAACCTCCCCAGAACCTTCACGCAGAGCAGTAACGTAGCAATAACCAGCTGTGGTCCTGCAGAGCTGGCTTGAACCAGTTGGAACTAATAAGTGCTAGTGGTCCCCAGCTGGCCTCATGCAGGCAGCACATCATGCTCCCCAGAGGAGAGAGGAGAGTGCACATTTTATCCTTCAGTGTGCAGGCATCTAAACCTCTATCCTCTTTTGGTAAGTCATACATTGAGCACATTTTCAGGGGAGTGGTAAGATCTAAGAACCTATGCCTGGTAAAATACTCAGAAGATGGAAACTGCGGAATGAAAGCATTTCTGTTTTTATCTGATTTTGAATTCTGTCCTGTTGGGAAAGGCAGGCCTGTAGTGTTCCAAGATCATAATATGGCTTGAGTTCAAAGGCAACAGTCAGCTCAAAGAACAAATAAATTTTGCAACCTTTTACCCCTACCCTAGTTATACATCTTGCACACTGGGAAGATTCTTCAGCCACTAAGGTGACATGATGGTACTGAGAATGTATTATTTTAGCAACATCCAAAACTCAGAATTCAAGAGTTGTAGTATTTGCTGTCCTCGTTTACATCTATCAGTTTTCTAAACAAGTGCCTGAGCTTTCCACTACTTCAGTAATTCAGTAAGAATTAAAATCTTATTTCCATCCTTCCTTTTTGGAACAGGATTCAGATTGGAGATAAGATCATAAATTTGTGCTCAGTGCATGTCTCCTGCTTTTCACACAATGGAGTGCTGGGGCATTCCCATAGGTGTTGAAGAAGCCCACAGTTGAGTCAAAGAACCAGAGTGGTAGAAAGAGAATTCAGATGGTGCTGCAAATTGTTCATTTGAAGCTCTCATATCAATTCACCCACAAGTGGACTTATTCTCAGAGTGTATGCTCCTCACTAAGCTAATTACAGTAAATTGCAGGTCTCTGGGATTTCCCACTCCTGTAGGTACCACTTTATTTACAGTCCTTTTCAAATACTGCCTGTCCCTAGATGAGAAAGGATTCCTGAACAGGCTATTAAGTTGCAATTGGCAAAACCTCAACTTTTGGTGCCTGGATTTGCTATTTGAGTTACAAAAGCTGTAACAGAAAGCAAGGCATTCCTGAGAGGCAATGCAATTTGTACATGGCATCCTTATGTTACCCTTCGTGTGTAGCACAGAGTTCTTTAGAGACCCTTCTTTGATCCAAGTTGAACTTTAGCCCTTTGGAGTTCAGAGGTTATGTCAAAAACTTTCTTCCCCGCTTTTAACGTCAGCAGCTAGAGATTTAAGCCCTAATAGTGACAAACTCTCATTGTTTTCTGAACACTGGGATTTAGATGGGATTAAATTCAAGGAGATGTGTGTCAGCTTGCTGCTGGTAATGGTGTTTCTCCTGGGATCTTTAGGCTTTCAGGAGGAAACTTGGTTCCCATTCCTGGTCTGCATGTAGATCCTGACAAAAACTGCCTTGTCCACATACATTTTGGTGAAACAAATTAGGAGGCTTCTCTGCTTATTCAATCTGCTTTCATTTTCCTATGCTACTGTTGGCTGATAGAGTTTAGAGATATGAAACAAACCCTCCATGCCCAGAGAGCTTCTCAGGACCTAATTTCCCATGGATAGGTTTGCATAAAGGGGAAGTGCAAAAATTTTGCTCATGGACATCATAACCAAATTCAGCTTCTAAGATTACCAGTCTCAGCCAAGGCAAGTAGATGCTCTGCGTTTCCAGTGAGTCCCAGCCACTAATAAGGACAAATATTCAGAAAATGAAGGCAGATGCTGGCACAAAAACTCTTCCCCTTGAGGGAAGGGAGAGAATAAAATAGAACAGCTGGCAGTGCAAAACATTTTGCCTAGAGAGATTTGGAATGGTTCCCTGGGCACAAAACCTTGTGTATCTCTTATCTGTGCTCTATACTTGTAAGTGCTATTTAAGCACCTAACAAAATCCAGTCTTTTTGTAAGAGACTATGATAAATCACTTTAGCCTGTTAGCCTATAGGTGATACTATGAAATGCAGTGAGAGCAGAGCTTCACACAGTAGGATCTGCTGTTCCCCCCTGATATGCTGCTCCATAACTGCCAGGGAGCAGATTCCACCTGAGCAGAACAGCACTTTCTTCAAAGGCTAGCTTGGAAGATCTCCTTAGGGCAACTTGAAAGCACAGCAGCATGGAATAGAAAGGTCAGGGTCATGGTGGAGCAAAGATCACTCCCCAGGAGGAGCCACACAGCCTGCAAGACACTTGGTGCTTCCTGGAAGACTCCGAGTTGTGAGGCTTCTTTCTCACATTAACTACCTACATGCTGGATTGCTGAGATGGGATGCTGTAAATCAGTGATGTGATTTTCGTTGGCTCCAGTGTGCAGGACTGCAGAAGGGCAACTGCATGGCTGTGCAAAACTCAAGTCAGGCTTGGTTGCCTTTAAATGGGACAAGGAGGATCGCAACCTCATTTTTACTTAGGTTACTTCAAAAGAACAAAGATATTCATCTCTCTTCCAGTCCAGTCTTAGCAAGGTACCTTAGATCATTAGATTCTGTGACTGTTGGGGGAAGACTTATGAGAAAGTCAGATCTAAGGTTATGCATGCCCCATTAACAGCTTGACTGAGTTCTTTGATGGTTGTGAATTCCTGTGGACACGGTGTTTTTCAGATACCGAGGGTGCCTCTGGAGCTCAGTTTCAGAGTATGCTGTCAATATAGGCACACTAGGGACATTTGCACCACCAGTATCCCATGTAAATCACTAGCTTGTCTGCAGGCAAGATTTTAAAACAGGCTTCCATGAGGACCTTGTGGAGCACAGGCTGAGATTCTGGAGCACAGGCTTGAAGAAGGTGTGATATGATTTGCTGAATGTATGAGAAAACTTGGTATTTTTTTCAGAGACCAAGGAATGAGTCAGAGAGGGAAGAAGGTAGGGTATAGGAGTGAAATTCCATAAGGGTAACACATAGGAGGGGGAAGAACTATATTAAACCTCAGATGTGATGGCCTCAGGTCCACAGAAGTGCCAGCGGACTTTACCTAATGCACCTGTATACTGAGGTAGGTAGGAGCAGATAGCACAGGTACTTGTGTCGAAAGAGGCCTCAAGACTTGCCCCAGTAGAGCCCGTAGTCCTCACAGGTATTGCTGGGTTTTCATAGTCCATCTTGGAAGGGATCCAGAGTAGAAGAGCATCCTTCCATAGCCTTGGTGTGAGGAAGGCAAGGCTATCTCCATGTCTGCAGCAGCCTCTCTCCAGGCAGACACAGAGGCAATAGCCCAGCTTGGCCAACAGGAACCTCTGAGCTCTCTATGCTCCATGTTTCAAAAGGTCTGTGGATGTCTCTGTTTCAGACTTTTTTGCCCTCAGAGATCTTGGATAAACATCAACTCTCCACCCCAGGGAATGACTACATTCCTGAGGGAACAGGCTGATGTAGTTGCCAAGCCACTCACTAAAATATTTGAGAAGTCATGGCAATCAGGTGTCCTTGGTGACTAGAAAAAGGCAAACATAACACCTGTTATCAAAAAGTGTAGAAAGAAGGATGCTGGGAACTATCAACTAGTCATTCTCATCTCTGTGCCTGGGAACATCATGGAGCAGATTATTCTAGAAGCTATGCTATGGCACATAGAAGACAGATAGGTGATTTGAGACAGACAGCACAGCTTCACCAAGGGCAAGTCCTGCCTGACCAACACAGTGGCTTTCTACAGTGGAAGAAATTGACATGGGACCCATGATAGATGGCCCATGGGTATCTGCACTTCTGTAAACCCTTTGACACAGTCCTCCACAACATCCTTCTCTCTAAGCTAGGAGTTATATGAATTTGATGAGTGGATAAGAAACTGGCTAGATGGTCACATCCAGAGGGTAGCTGTCAACGGTTTGATGTTCAGGTGGAGAGGAGTTATGAGAGGTGTCACCCAAGGACCCATGCTGGGACTGGCGCTGCTTAATGTCTTCATCAGTTATATAAGACAGTGGAATTCAGTGCACAGTCAACAAGTTTGTTGATGACACCAAGCTCAGTGGTACAGCTGACACACCGGAGAGATGGAATGTCATCCAGAAAGATCTGGACAGGCTGGAGAGGTGGGTCCATGGAAACCTGATGAAGTTCATCAAGGACTAGTGCTGGGTCCTCGTTACCAGTTCAGACTGAGAGGTGATGTGATAGAGAGCAGCTCTATGGAACAGGACTTGGGAGTACTGGTGGACAAAAAGTTGGACATGAGCCAAGAGTGTGTATTCACAGCCCAGAAGCCAACACTGTCATGGGCTGCATTAGTAAAGCTGTGGCCAGCAGGTCAAGAGAGGTGTTTCTGTGCCTTTACTCTGCTCTTGTGAGACCCCACCTGAAGTTACTGCATCCAGCTCTGCAGCCCTCAGCACAAGAATGACATGGAGTTGTTGGAGAGGGTCCAGAGGAAGGTCACAAGGATAATGCAAGGCCCAGAGCACCTCTGCTATGACTGCAGGCTGAGAGAGCTGAGGCTGTTGAGGCTGGAGAAGAGAAGGCTGTGGGGAGACATACAGCAGCCTCCCAGTGCCTGAAGGGGCTACAGGAAAGCTGGGGACTACCTGCCAGGGCATATGGTGATAGGACAAGGGCCAATGGTCTTAAAGTCTTAAACTAGAGCAGGGCAGGTTTAGGAAAAGGTTTTTCACTGTGAGGGTGGTGAGGCACTGGAACAGTTTGCCCAGAGAGGCCCTATCCCTGGAGGCATCCAAGTCCAGGCTTGCTGAGGTTCTGAGCAACCTGATCTAGTGCAGGATGCCCCTACTCACTGAGGGGGTTGGCCTAGATGGCCATTGAAGGTCCCTTCCAACCCTATGAGTCTATGATTCTATGAGCTGGGTCATGCAGTGCACCAGGAGTCTGCAGCTGTCACCGGAGAGAAATGCACTGCACCCATGTGGAGGTGCCCTGCACTAGGGCTGTCTGGAAGTTTAAGAATGCAGAGGGCTTGATTATTTGGAGAATTTGTACAAAGCATCTGCCTTGGCCAAATTTTTTTTTCAGTTCAAAAACTAGAAAAAACTTGTAGCTACAAATGCAAGTTAGGTTTTCAGTTGAATAAGGCATAATCGTTTTCCTCTCTCAAGAAAATTCATTATTTTCAGATGTACTTTGAAGGCTACTTGTTGAAAAAAATTCTGCTTGGCTTCTGTGCAGGAGTAGTTTTTTGACATAGTGATACAGAAATGGCAACCTATAAAGGTGATATGCTATATCATATATAGCAACATCATATATAGTGCTCTTTGCAGACACAGAAAGGTGTAAACTTCGTGGGCCCAGCTGAAGAACAAATTATTCAGCTTCCTTAATTCTGCTATGCAAACTATTGTCACCCAAAACCATAAACAATATCTAAGCCATAGCTATCCCAATTATAGCTTTGGACAGATGTTTCTATCCTGCTTTGCGGCTTCGTGTTGTGCATTCCTCAGCTTCAGGCAATATTAGCAAATCTGGGAAGGAACCCATTCATATAACTTATCAGTAGTATCAAGTTGCTGCTCTCAGAGTGAAAACACTCAATAGTGGGAAACACATTAAAGAGGACACAATAGGTTGAATGCAGCTACCCTGGTTATAAAAAAACCACTTTAATGACAAAGAGTTTACCAGATATATTGGTTCAAAGCTCTAAAAGTGTAACTTTCTGTGGTATAGCAATTATTTTTTACATTAATTCATATTCTTGAGTTCAAATAAGACATGTGGCCTTTTATTCAGTTTTATTGATTAACAGAAATTACAATGATTTCAGAAACCATTTTCTCTCCATGGTCTTGTATTCTCATCCCCATTGTCTCCTTTTCCCCTGTGAATGCTGTGACCTTAGTTGACAGCATTGTCTATGGGTTCCTAAAAGGAGAGTAAGAATGTGCAGTCAGTTGAAACGTGGCAGTGCCTGTGCTGCACACAAAGTTTCTTATGCTAAAGAATCACCAAAAGAGGGAGATCAGTCACGTCATGCAAGCTTCAGAGGAACAGGAGGACAAGGCATTTCTTAAAGGACCCTCTCAGCTGCTTCTCCTGCCAAAAGGAGGACATCCAGAGTGCGCAGTGTCACAGTCCAAAGGCCACTTCTGATCCCCTTAGAAAACTTGGCAGCAACACAAGCATTTTTATAGAATCGTAGAATGGTTTGGGTTGGAAGGGACCTCCAAGATCATCTAGTTCCAGCCCCCCTGCCATGGGCGGAGACACCTCCCACTAGACCAGGTTGCTCAAATCTAGCCTGGCCTTAAACACCTCCAGGGAGGGAGCATCCACAATCACTATCTAGAATCAACTTCTCAGTCACTACTATGAAGGTCTGTGTGTTTTTTCTGTTTAGAGAAATTGCTCATCTGCAATTGTTCAACTGGAACTGTTCAACTGCAATAGTTAACACTAGAACACCCTATTAACATTAGAGCACCCTAACGCCACTGCTCTCTTCTGATTAGGGTGAGTCCTACTCAGAGGCTGCTCTGGAGGGAACAGAGGGTAACTCTGGGAGTTACATCAGGTGTACGAAATTCTGGTCCTAGACCAGCCGCAAGTGCTCTGCAGGCTGGCCCAGACTGAATTTGTGATGTTCAGAGTCTGGAGGAAAGAGATAAGGTGGAAACAAGGCCAGTAAAATTGTCATATAGGAATGCATGCTTTTGCCATAAGAGAAGTGCTGTGCTGCAGCCTGAGTCCTTGCTGCACAGTGCCTACATGGATGTTAGAAGAGCAGCCAGCACAAAATGTTCTCCAGAGTTCACTCTACACTAGACAGTTTTGCTAAATGGTACCATTCACTATCTGGGAGAGGCCTATTTGCTGCTGGGTGGTATATCCGGTGCTCCCCCTCCATCTCCTGGTACCCAGTAGGCCTGGCCAGCAGCTCCAGGACACCAGCCTGACAGTGCTTGGGCACTGAGGCTGGATCTGGAGCTTGTGCTGCAAATGCATGGGATGAATCTCTGTCTGTGGGGAGGATGAGGGGGACCAGTTGTATGAGTCTTGAGCTCAGTATTTGAGACTTGATCAGCATTAGGTTGTCATAAGTTTGGCACTCAGATGCTGAGGTGTCTGAACACCTGTGATTGAGAAGAAAATTTAAAGGATGAGGTTTTTGGATAGGTTGCTTCTACAGAGTTGCCAGCACTCAAGACTTGTAACTCTGTCTTTTTTAATTCTCAGCTGTCAGAGAGTACCACAGAGAATAGCAGTTTACATTTCTTAACTCAGTTTCTGAAGAAAGCCAGGCTTACAGGCTCAGCATACATATCCTTTCAGTCCCTCCCTGAAGACTTTCAAACCTCTTAGCAGATTGGAGAGAAGGGATGATGTCTCCAAGTTTATTAAGTTTGTATGAGCACTGTGACACTGGGCAAGGGAGTGAAGGAGAGGCATCTTGTTAAAGCCATCCCTGGAATACGACTTGTGCTTTCTGTTGGCAATCAATTGTATTCATTGTGCACACAGGCAGGTGCCTCAGTCCTCCCTTCTGACCGCCCAGCCAAGGCAGATATGAGAAAGAAGCCATCATCACTTCTGCAGCTTGCAGAGAGTTTCATTTTACCCGAAAATCTTAAAGGCTGCAAAAATAATCTGTAAAATACCATGCCTAGCATCCCCTGGTTTCAGGAATTTTCCTTCATAGATGAAATTTTAAAAGCATAGGTCTTTGAATGCTCCTCATGTGAGTAAGCATTTCAGCTCACCTGTGATTTCCCACATCGCAGCCTACAGTGATTTGTTATTCAGCATCACTGTATTGATACCTCAGTACACTTACTCTCAAAAAACCTATTCTGAGCTGGGCAGAGGTGTTGTCCATTTTTCTAGTACTGAATCTTGAGATTAAGCAGCTTGCTTTAAATCATGCAATGTCAGAGGCAAAAAATTATCTAACTCTTCCTCTACCATGCTGCAAGCTGCCATAAAAAAACCACAGGCAAAATTAGCCACAGATAATCAAGATCAATTGTATTCATTTAACACTTAAATAAGAACAGCGCAAGAACTCAATGTATAAAATCTTTTATGATTTGTATTGCAGGTTCCTTGAAATAGAAGATGGCATTCAATTTGATTCTGCAACATATTGAGCAGTGGGACCTTGATAAGTTTCAGATAACGCCACCAATATGAGCAACTAATAGATGCATAGCAAATTATGGTACCTGCTCTCAAAGGGTTACTATAATGTCTATTATTTTTCCATTTAGTTCATTAATAACAGATAAGGAGCATATCTTTTCCTCTTGCTGTTTTTTTTTTTTAAGGCTACTGTGTAATCACCTAAAGCTTAGTGAAATATTGGCAGTCACATTCCTCTGATTGTTTTGATTGAAAAGAGGAAAAAGAAGATCAACTCTGCCATTCCATCTCCCCTAATAAAGTTTTATTTCTGGCCTCACTTGAGAAAAAATGTGTGGGTTATTCCTGATTTATCTGAAAGAAAAAATCCAAACATTTCCACTAACAGCTTATTTTTGTACCATTCAGGCAACTCATTTAATAAAATGCCTGGTTTTCTGTAAAAAAAATGTGTATAACATGATTAAGAAGTGCATACATAAAGGCTGTCTTTGCATTTCATGATATAGAAAGTGAATGGTCTGCATTTTCAGGGTCTCAGGATTCACAATTACAAGGACAGAGTAGTTTTATTAGAAAGCCCATGTTGTGAACTGAGGGAGAGAAGGGGATCCCCATAATTCTCTTGTTGCAAAGCTCAGAAGAAAAGGATGCTCTCTTCTGTATCCTTTGGTAGACCTTATTCAGTCAGAAAGAATGATCCAAACCAAGGAGACTGGGCACAGCAGCCACATGCCTTAGTGAGATAGCTGTTTTAAGGTCCAACTCCATGCCATATCTTCTTCCGAACTCTTCCTCCCATCATGGCCTATCTCATATGAGCCTCGGGAGGCTCCAGCTCAAGAGCCTTAGCAGCCCTTAGTAGATAGTGCAGCAGAGAGTAGCAGGGCTGGGTGCTGGGGCTAGAGTCTGCCAAGACATTCAGGGCTCAGCTCTGCAGGAGGCTTGGCATGACTCAGGGGTGGTGTTTGCAAACAGCATGCAAATCCTGTGCGAGAGAGGAGATATGGGCAAGGGAGACACACCTTCTCCAGGTGTGGTAATCAGCCCTTGGTAGTTTACAAGAGTATAGGAAACTTAGAGAAGATTGAGTATCATATGAGACCTGCCTTCAAACTGAGCAACTCATGCCTGAGTAATCCGTTTTCTCCACAACAGAAATGTGGTAAGTCAAACTGGATTTTTCAGAACACTTTCTGCAGTATCCTGTCAGGAATGGAAAAGAATGAGCAAAATGTAGCAGAGACAGATCTGGGCTCCTGCATGACCCTGAAGGGCTGTGGCTAACCCCCTGAGGTAACTGCCTTCCCTGCCCCCTCTCCTGCTTAATACCAAGCACAGGATTTATCAGCTAGCTATGAAAGAGCCAATGAATGCATCCCCAGGGGTTAATATAACCATAGATTCACTAAAACGCCTAATTACGGAGTTGAGGAATTGCAGTAACTCATTCGGTTATAGTTCAGGTTTTATATTTCAGGATGAAAATGTCCCCTGCAGATCTAAGTTATCGGGTTTTTGCATTAATGCTTTCTAATGCACCAGTGACAGTGTTTGGGAGGCAGGGCTCCATGGTAGGATAAAGCAATCCTCTGTCTTGCAGAGTTTAAACACACATGCTTCATGGATTTCTGACAGTGTCTCTGGACATGCTGAAGCATGTAATCAGGGCAAAAGTTCCTTAAAGACTGAGTTTTGGTTTTCAAGGGATGCTTTTGAAACACTAATGACATTGATCATCCAGCAAGCTGAAGCATCAGTCCATCCTCACTGCTTCCCCGGACAGAGACTGAAGGAGACAGCATTTCCTGGGCTGTATGGGAACAAGCTGTGCCTCTCCCAGGAAGGCAGCAGCTCAGCATGGTGCCCGGGAAGTGGTGGGATGACCTGGGGGAAGAACAGAACTGCCTGGGCTCCCGTGTGTCCTGCTTCATCTGCCTTGGGGTGGCTGTGCTGGAGTGCCTGGCAGAGCGAGGCACACGGGGAAACAGATTTATCTGTCAGGTGCTGAGCTTGAGCAATTTGTTTTTCAGATTGACTCAAAAGGTCTGTCTCAGTCCCAAATCATGCATTTTATTACTTTGTTAAAATCTGTTTTGAAAAGATTTCAAACACTTTGTCAGCAAAAAACCAACCAAAATAGGATGATCCCCCACACTGTCTCAAACTGAAAAGTGGAAGTGGCTTCTTTTGACTTGTATGAATATTTTATTTCCCTGCTTTTAGTTTTTTCTGAAGCCTATTGTCTGAATTAGAGCAAGATCCAACGACAGCTTCTATCCCTTCAAAGCCATCACCATACTCCTTTCTTCTGCTTTGACTGTTAATTAATAAACTTGCTCCATTCTGTGACTGTTGCATGTGCAAGGAGTGGGCTTACGTGCATTCTCTGAGAACATAGGCCAGGGATTTCAGGGATCCCTGAAAGCACACCAGGGTTTATTGCCCTGGTAGGTGGTAGCCAAAGAACCGTGAATCCCTGTCACCCTGTGCTCCAGGGGACTCTTCACAGAAAGGCTGCCCTGGCACAAAGGATGTTAAAGCCAAAATCTGAACACAGTGTAGCTGTTTCCAGAGTTGGGATCCCAGATCAAGACACAAGCTGCACTTCTGCCTCAATTTGAACCAAACCCCCAGCCCCTAGTTTGGCAATTGCTGCCATAGTTCATTGAAAGTTTGTTAAAACTCATACAATTCCACAAACCCCACAGTTTCAACAAGTCAGCATGTTTTTGCTGAAACCTGCTCTGTTGGAATTTTCCCAAGCCAGCTCTACAGAGAGTCATCATTTCTGAAATGCTTTTGTGAACATTTATTGCAGCATTTTCCTTAATGACAGCAGCTACAGATTCTAGCTGAGCTTAATTTGGCAATTTGCAAATATCACTCCTTTTTGTGTTTTGGCCAGTTGGAGGAAGGGGAAATATTTTTTTGTGTCTTTCAACATCACCACTGTAGTTTGGCTGCAAGTTGTGCTGCAAAATGTATCCTGGAGTTGTCCCTGCCTAACGCAGCAATGCTGTGGTACTCAGGGCAATGCTGATGCATAGTGGCAACATACTCCACATTGGTGCATCATCCTCCTCTGACAAATCCACTGCACAGGGAATTTCAGTTAGATGGGAAGAATCTCAGCTTTTGTTGCCGTCATGAATTCCTTTTTGTCTTTGCTAGAGAAAGGACACTAAGTTTCACCCCAGAGAAACAGGGGGAGGGTCTACCACTTCTCCACAGGGTCTAGCTTTCTACCCAAAAAAACCTTAGAAGCCCTTCAGAGTCCTTCAGCTGAACCTTATGCATGTTTTGTAAGATTCCAGCAAAGTAGTGTCGGTGGGTGATGGCAAATGGGGAATAGAAGTGGTGAGACAATACCTCTGTGGGATTTGTAGCAGGACTGAAGCTGTTTCTTATATGACAACTGGGGTAGAAGAGGGGAAGAAGGGTATGTCTGTGTCCCAGAGAGGTTCCCCTTCTATCTGGCAAGTGAGGTGGAAGGCCCCTGGGTCCCCATTTCATCCCCTCACTGCCAGAAAGGAGGTGTAGCCCATCCTCCGCAGTCAGACAAGTTTATCAGCATGACTACTTTGTTCATCAGTGTTTCTCTAGGGGTCCCAGTGCTGTTGCATAGAGATGGCCAGCAGAATACAGCCAGCCTAGATGTGGTTTCATTAGTGCTTCTTTTTGGGCCAGATAAAGTCTGCTGTTTTTCACATCATCTCTGATATACAGCTGCAGTACACAGAGGAAAGCTGCAGCCAGGGATATTGTGATCTGCTGTTTCTGATAGCTGTCCACCTACCCTTGCCCTCAAGATCACTTTCCCTAGAGATGGTCTCCATGACAGAATGTGGATTTTCTCTTTTTGACTGTATTATTCAAATCTTGTCTCCTTCAGGTCTGGATTACCTGATCTCCATTTCTAAGCTCTTGTCTCAATATCTTACACAACTCTGGGACCTGTCTTCTCTCTAGACTTGATCCCTATTAAAGAGAAATCCTCACCTGCACATTGTTTATCCATTTGGCTGTACGTTCTTGAGTTCTGCCACAGAATTCTTTGAAAGCCATTTGATCTGTTCCTTTTCACTGCAGGAGGCTGTATCCTACAAATAAGGGACCAGTGCGCATTTGGCTTCTTCCTCTCAGATCACATTCTCAGCAGACCACTGTGGAAGAAAAAAAACCATACAGGATTTCTGTAACCTTGTGGTTCTTTGCGAATTACAATTTTATGAGTGTAATACATAACCAGGAGCATAAGAATCCTACAAGAGATACCCAGAGCAAAGCCTGTGCCTGGCCAGGCAGAGAAAGGGGGAAGGTGTCAGGCTGTCATGAGAGGGCAGGAGCATCACCTGGGCAGATTAGCCACATCCATGCTTCCCCAAGACAACAAGCTCCAAAACTTGTTACCATCACTTTGAGGGAAGGGGCTTTGAGAGGCTCGTGTTGTTTTACATTGAGCTCTTCACACAGTGTTGTGCTGACGCTTTCCTCTGTCATGAGGGAACCTGTCCCCTTATCCTTTCATTCACCCTCTGAATCTTGCAGTGGGATTAGGGCATTTCTTCACGTCTCTGCAAGGCTCAAAAGACAGACAGGGTCTCTAAAAATGATCCACATTTCCCAGAAAAAACTCCACAGCATTAAAGGTGCCTTTCACTGTGAAAAATCACACATAATTTATTTCTGTGATATAGCAGAAAGTTCAGGTATACATGGAAAACTTTCAGGCCTTTTCACGGATGGCTGAGTTATGGCTTGTCCATACACTGCTGATTAGGAGCCAGGGAAGGTGGAAAAAAGCCTCATCTCCACGGGGGTCCAGTGCATGGGCTGCATTTGCTGCTTGTTGGCACCATCTGGAGTGTGAGGCTGCTGTGCAGTGAGACAAAGTGCTGCAGCCCAACCCCTTGCTCGCAGCCCACTTCAGGACTCCTTAATAACTCCAGTTACATTTAATATAAACACCCAAGTGAATCAAAGCAACATGTTCCTGTGCCTGGGGCAGCAAGTGGAGAAAATAACAATGTTTTTCATCAGGTACCTCTAAATTGTCCATATTTTTTCTGTTTTGTACAGTACAGTATCTATAACACTGTTTGAATCACAGCTCAGAATATGCTTCCCTCTAACACTACTTTAGAAACCACACAAAGGAGAACGGCATAACCCCCTTTCCTCCTTAAATCATTTCATATTTCACAGGTCCAACAGAATGGTTTGCAGTTCAGAAGAACAGTCACTCTGGGACCCCATACATCTCATTTTAAATAATAGCCCAAGTGTTGCCTGGAGGAATATTAGTAATATTTACCAATTTTAAAAAGTTTGTAAAAGAATTTCCCATTGTAGGATTTCACAAAGCAGCCATTCCGGTATCATTTATATCTTGTTATGTTTCAACACCTCTCTGAGTTTATACGCCATTTCTAAAGTAAGAAAACACTTGCTCCAGTAGAGAACTTACAATTCTCTCTCTAGAAAAGGAAGGAATTCTCTCTCACTCTCTCTCTCTTTTGCTCCCAGTAATACTGTGGGATTTCTGGTACCTCCATCTGGGTCAAACTTTTTGGTTCTACAGAACCATGAGCATCCTCCACAGACTACCAGGACAGCTGCCCACCTGACTCACAGTCAGCAGGTTGCAAGCTTAGCAGTGGGGAGGGCTTAAGCAGCTGCCATGAGATGCTCTTGTCTTTTGGGATGTATCCATGACTCAGAAGGCAATGAGGCAGACTGCCTTCAGTCAACTGCAGAAAGAGCTGTGAGCCCAGCTGAGCTCATACTTGGGGCTGGGGATCCATGACTGCAGGATACCTCTACTGCACCATCACGTTGGCTGTGTGATAGCCACCGGCTCTGGTAGCCATGAGGCAGCTGTGGATAGACATTGCACTGCTTCGGTGTGATCAGCGTAGGAGCGGAGGAAGATATGGTAACTCCCAGGGACAGGGCCTTGCCTTTGGTTAGGCTCCGGGCCTCTGCCTACTTTGCCTTTCCTCTCCTGCCGAGGCGGCAGCGGTGCGGCGGCGGCTCTGCCTCCCGCTGCCGGCGGCGCCGCGTGTGCTCCCATCCCGCCGGCTGCCATGGGAGGGACAGACGGGGTGTCAGGCAGAAAGGTCCCGGCTGTTCTAGCTGATGGATCTGCAGCTCTGGCAGGTGTAAACATCAGGATTCATAACAGCGATGGGTGCAAGACAGCAGACGTCGAGATGACAACGTTGATCTCCTCTGCATCATGCTGCAGAGGCTGGTAAGTCAAAGGTAACAACACTAAACGCCTGGACAAAACACATTTTTAAACTCCTTCTGGAACAGGACCTCAGCTCCTGCCTCTGCCTGCCAGCCTTCCCACATTGCTCCATCTGTGGCCTGGTGCACTGAGAACACTCCGTGCTAGAGGGTGCTACAAGCTCGAGTCTTCTCAGACTGCAAAGGAATTCAAATTCAGGGGTCTCAACACTAACTGTATTCACCCCCCCAGGTAGGTAGATGGTGGGAAGGAGGTTGACTCTGCTCTAAAAAGAAAGTAAAGAAAACTTGACAGGTGTGAACTTTTTTGGTGTGAAGTGTTCTCCAAGCATGCTTTGCCTCTGCTGGGATTCAAGAAAACAGCCTCTAGTTTCAGGATCCACCTCAGTAAGAAGTAAGTGGGTAGTGGATTAGACTGTGGGAAGCAGTCTTTGTTAAGAAATAGAAGAGATCTAACATTTCTATTTTGCCTTTCCTGGAGAACATGGTACTTATACCAGAGTCAGCTAAATGCAACGTGCTCACACCTCAGTGCTTCCTAATCCCAGCCTTAGCTGGGAGAAACCCAGCTCCCAGGGAGCTTCAACTCAGGCACCAGCCTAACAACTGGAGCAGGCTGTGGCACAGACACACTCTGTGCTGTGTCAAGGGTGCACAAACTTCAGTGCTGAGGCAGGGCACAAAGCCATGGGCAGTAACATCTTAAACCACTTCACTGTTCTTTTACAGAGTTCATTTTTCAGAAACAGATGTATTTAACTGATCACAAACTTTTGTGAGCAGAAGGCATCACTGCTATATGAAAACACTGAAGAAATTTTGAGGAGTGTAACCACAACTTGCAGTGCAGAGATCACAGCTGTTTTTCTGTGTGCAAATCTCAGTTGAATCTTCCACATTCCCTCAAAGCCCCAAGCATTGCACCCCAGGTGGTAGCTGCAAGAGCTACCTCAAAATCCTGAGAAAAAAATGAAGGTGAGGAAAAATGAAGATGAGTGTAACAGAGGTTGAGGAGAGGTAGCAGAATGGATAAGCTTGGAAACATCACTTTACAAGAAACAAGCATAGTCAAGACTGGAATGAGCTAAAATGGCAAACAGGATAGGTGACATTGGAGAGGAGCATGTTGCTTAGTACTGGTACAAATTTCATGTGTCATCTTGACAGATGCTACACCTCAGTTTCCTCTACTATGAGAAGGAGAACAGGATTTCCTCATCTCACAGTACTCTTGTAAGTATTTATTAGTTTATGTTTATAAATCACTGTGAGACCTCAAGTAGCAATATCCACTTACTTTGGAGCTGCGAATAAGAATTTCTTCTCCGTGATAAAACACAGCATAAGGCGTTTTTCCAAGTGAAAATCTTAATTAAAAGTCTGAAGAGAAAGCAGCCCAAACAGCCTAATATTGAAACAAAGTGTTAGTAACCACAGAAGGGCTTTCCATGTCCAGAGCCACATCTGTGATTTGTGATCTTACAGCCTAGAGGCATGGTGTCTTTCTCTCAAATCTTCATGTGTGACTAAAATATCAATTACTATAATCCTAGGGAAGAATCCAAAGCCTGCAATAGATCTAAAGGAGAAGGAAGTGGGCAGCAGGGCACTCTGTGTCTAGGAATTGTTTACTTGACAAATATTTAGCGAGCTTGGAGGTATTCTTGAGGAAAAAAAAAAATGGTACGGGTTCATGTTGATGAATGTTTTGCTACTGATTAAATATGAGCCTGTATAAACTGTGCGGTGACAACGAAACCTGAGACTGTAATGAGGAAACAGTTGGGTAGGATGTGAGAGATTGAAACCACAGATATTGCCATCCCCAGGAGAAATACCTTATTCTAAGGACTGGAAATTAGTTTGAGACTATTGGATTCCATTCAAGGAATAATTCCTATTATGTACAATATCTCTTAATCTTTACCCCAGAAATTGCCTTAAAAAGCCAGATCTTGTACTGCAATAATTAAAGGAAAACATATGTGAAACAAGATGCCTATTTCTTGTCTGGACTTTCATTAGCCTGTCCAGTGTAAAACATCAACAGTGTCTCCAGTCAGTATAGATTAACTTCCCACTACACATCCCCAGATGAAAAATGGCTTTGAGCATTTTATAGACTCGGGATTTCCAAGGAACTTGGGATTTTGATGGTGCAACTTGGCTACAGCCTTCAATATTCGTTAATTTATGCAGCTAGCCTTCTTGGTGTCACAGGCCCACTAACTTTACTGAGACATTGTATTTAAGCCAGGCACTAAGTTGTTGTTGAACCATATTCCTTGGCATGTTTCTATTAATATAGAAGCCAAAGGTTTTGAAAAGTAGTGACCTAAAAATGAGTTCTCTGGCTCCTGACTTGGATCCTTGTTAAAGCAATGCTTAAGGTGCAGTACTTTTGGACATTATGCTGCTAATGTAATATGTTCACTAGTCATCACAGCTAACTTGGTTTTGAAAATTTGTGCCTAAGTACATTGTAAAAGAACAAATAACTTGTTGCAAAATATTTATGTCTTTCCAGGGTAAAAGTCTGCCATACCTTGAGTAATTTCCATTTGACATCAATAAACATTTTATTACAACATACTTACTGTCAGATATCCCTGTTCAGCTATATCGACACCCAGAGGTCAGGACTGCCTGAAATGGCCTAGATCCCATGAAAATACAAATTGGATTTGTGGTCAACCAAAATTCAAGTTTCATACATGCATGGAAATAATTGTCCACTGGAGTTGTTTCTTTTGAGGCTTTCCTTGTAGCTCTGGTGTTGGTTTCAAAATTCCGTTTTTCAGAAGAACAAAACCACTTATATCAGATGTATCTGCTCTGTCTGTGACAAGTAAGACTATGTTGAGTACAACCATAGCAAAGCACAACCCTATTTGAGAGTAAAGAGCATGGGGCAATCTGCATCGCCTACATAGAGCCAGAGTGAGGGAGGTAGCTCATGGGAAATCTCACCCTGTCTCTTTTGCCAAAGTTGGAAACCCCATAAGGAGAAGATATCGATGATCAGTGCCATTTCCAATGGTGCCCAAACCTCTTCCTGATAGGATTTCAAACCACAGAAAAGGGCTTAATGATACAGGTTAAAACAGAAGCATAGCTGGGAATGTAAAGAGTTCAGTGTGTAACTTTTTGGATTAGGAACTTTCCTGTTTATGTTCAGCTATCTTGCTCCTCATCACCTCTGACATTTTGAGCCTGCAAATGCAGATTACATTAGAGGATGGGAGCTGTACTGTAGTCAACCCAGAGACATGATCATTCTTTTCAAAGCTATTTTTTTCTAAAGTGTCTTGAAATCTTCAGATTTGTACACTTAGTCTGGGTCATCACTCTGCCTTATCAGAGCAAGAATTTTATTCCAAAACTGGGAATTTTTGGCACACATCAGTGAGATATGCACCTAGCTCCTTCACATTATGATGTGGTATCAAAATGTTTAGGTTAATATTTCTTTTAGTTGGCATCAGTTCCCCATCTGGGAGGTCTGTATTTCCAAAGTTGCTCAGGGTAAAGTCAGTCTGAAATATAAAAATAGTCTCCAAAAGGGAATGGGAAGTGTTCATCAGAGCCAGTCTTTCTCTGCAAGGTAGGGCTTTTGCTGACAATTGCGTTAGGAAGAAAGATGCAGATGCCATGCCATGTCTACTGATTGTGACTCATCCCTCAATCCCTTGCTGAAAATGTGTGCTCTGTGCATTTGCTGCTCCTCTTCTGCTCTCCTTGGAGTGTCCTTGGAGCAATTTGGCCCTGGAGCAAAGCTTTAATTGCTTGTGTTTCTAAGTGCTCTAAAATCTGCCTGTGTATTTTAGAAACACATTTTCAGAGGAAAAAAAAAAAAGGAGTTAAATTGCTTTAACACATTTAACACCACTGCAGGTCCAAGAACATGGACTCAGAGACTGGTATTGTCTGGATGCATTAATGGACTCAGTACTAGAACTGTAAAAACTGGTTTGGATTGTTGGAGTTTTTTTTATTTTGTTTGTTTGGTTTGGTTTGGTTTTGGGTTTTTTTATCAGCCACAGGCAAAATCAGAGCATTTCAAAGAACAAGAGAGAAAAATTAATTCTCTAAATGTGCCCTGAAGTAAACTTGTATATTTTTGCCCCCTGATTTTCAAATGCATTTAAATGAAAGTGGAAACAAACTACAGTGGTCTTGAAGAAAATATTAATTCTGTCAGAGAATGCAGTAGCTGGATTTAAAAAAAAAAAATCAACTTTATTTTTTTGCTTATATTTGGCAAATATTTTTTTTTCTTGATCTTTAGTCCTGTTTCCCAAGAGGTTCCTCAGTCCTCTCTTACATCTAGAGGATGATTTTAGCAATTGGAATTCTCTGAAGCTGTCTACATAGCTGATAGGATCTGGGGCAGATTTAGGAATGGAAACTGGGGATAATGTAATTTAAGGTTTGCAGGGATAAATAAATCCCTCAAAAAAACTGGGGCATAATGTTAAAAAAAAAGAATAAAAACCTTTAACCTAAGGTTATGCTAGGAAATAATACTGTAGAGCTTGCAATACAGGTTCCTGGCCATTGCGTTTCTCCAGGCAGAACCTCTTTAATTAATCTTTAATGAACATCCAGACAGAACTGCACATCTTTGCTCTTTCCCTGCTCTATGGGAAAAAAAGTCTCAAAATGTCATTGCTCACACAAACGTAGTCTGGCACAGATTGGGGAACTAAGGGTGGGATGATACAATCAAGTTATACAC
This sequence comes from Turnix velox, assembly GCA_013400935.1. Taxonomy (NCBI): domain Eukaryota; kingdom Metazoa; phylum Chordata; class Aves; order Charadriiformes; family Turnicidae; genus Turnix; species Turnix velox. The sequence goes on along the minus strand of VZTY01022262.1, from coordinate 280,426 downwards.
TGTTTGATTCGCTTGATATTTCAGCTCATCCAGTCAGCCTTCTCCATCCTCCCAACACATCCTCCAGCCCTGTTAGGTGAAAAACAGAGAGCTGAAACCTTCATCTGTGTTGAAATTTTCCACCTTTCTGGTCAGGAAAGATCCTGAACAGAATGTGCTTCATTTGCAGCAGGTCCAAGAGACTGGTCTGATATGAACAGTAGAAAATACAGACATAGAATCATAGAGTGGTTTGGGTTGGAAGAGACCTTAAAAATCATATATTTCCAACCCCCCTGCCACGAGCAGGGGCATCCTGCACTAGATCAGGTTGCTCAGAGCCTCAGCAAGTCGGGCCTTGTATGTCTCCAAGGATGGATAGGGCGTCCACCTGGGCAACCTACTCCAGTGTCTCACTACCCTCATTGTGAACGTTCTTCCATTTTTCCTTGCAGTTTGCCTCTAGGCAGGTACCACATACCCCTCTTTTCCCCCATCTCCTGCCTCTGCCCCACACCAACCCTTTTCCAGCCCATTTTTTCCCAAATCCCACACACCTGGGCTCCACTGGAGATTTCTCCCCTCCCCAGCTGTTTCAAATAAACCCCCTCTCCTATTTAACATCAGCCATTTGCCTCCCTGTGGGGTTTGATGGGTGGTTGTTTTAACCAGGTTTGTTTGTGGAAAAAAGGAAATAATCTGTCTACATTAATAAAGTAAACAGGCATATGTTCCCACCAAGTCCTGCTTATGAGGGATCCTTGGATAACTGCAACTGTGATGAGGAAGGTACAAACAGTGTCCTGGGGGTGTCAGTCAGAAAGAAGTGTGCTTCTCTCCCTTAACTCCAAAGGAGCATCTCCCCTTGCTCATGAGAAATTTGTTCTCCATGGTGCTGCCTGCTGGTCCTGCCTGGCTTTGGTTACATGCTCTGATTAATCTCTGGCAGGAAATGCATGAGATGATGGCTATAACCTCAGACAGGGTCTTTGAGGAAGGGAAGTCCAACTCTGATAGCTTCATGAAATAAAGATGACTCAATTGCGTTGCTGTTATACTGCATGTACACATCCCAGCTCTGAACTATTTCTGGTTTCTATTTAAACACTCCAGGAGCCTTGGAAGCCTTGGAAGTCCATTTACAGGGAATCAAATAGCAGACAATAGGGCCCTACCTCAGCAGGAAAAAGCACAGGCTTTTATTTACAGGGAACTAATTCTTCCAAGTAAGGGGGAGCACCAGACAGAGTGATAGACTCCTATTTGCCTGAATGGCTGCTAAAAGGGACACACATTGCACTGAGTCAAAATGTTTACATATGGCCTCCTCAATAGCCGAACCTACAGTTGCTGAGAGCCAGAAGTGAGCAATAAATAATGCCACTGACTTTCACCTTACTGTGAAAACTTTCATCTTGAAGGACAGGAAACCCTTTCCAACATACTTCACACCCTGAAAAAATGCTTTTGCCTTAGTAGGTGTGAACTGAAACAACCTTCAAAAGAGGTGTTGATGCACAAGGGGACCCAGTAAAGAGACCATTTATTTACACCCTTGCTCTGTCAGAGGATGGGATCTGAGGAATCTGTTGTGTCAGACTTTGCTTCTTCTTTCTAGAGGAGAAGGCTTTCAGGAAAAGGGCTGTGATTCAATTTGCACCCACATTTAAGAAACAGTAGTGGGGAAAAATTACTTTAATTTTCACGCCTTGGTCCTTGCAAGACGTTAAAATTGGACAATTGGCTTGCTGACACACCTGTGGCTTTCCTAGCCTGTCAGTGCTCTTTGCAGGCTTGAGAGGCTACTAGTTATTTTTTGCAGGCATTAGTTCTTTATCAAATCTTTGAATAAAAGCACTTCTACACTCATTCTCTTGAGTCCCTCTGAGGCAGGTCTCTTGCCTGCAGTGTTTTATAGTCTGTGGTCTCTTTATGGGTTTGGCTTAATAGCCACCCTAATTAGCTGATGTGATAAGGATAATTAGGTAATTAGTATATTTGGATAGCACAGTATAAGGCTTTTCAAACCTTTCTTCTGGAGAACTTTGTCTTGCCTCAGCATAGCCAGTAACACTTATGTAATGGGAAACAAAAACCTCATGTATCTTTGAGCATGATTGATGGCAGAGTTAGCATACAAACCAAAGAAAGAGTGGAGAAAAAGTAACCTTGAGACAGTCTGTGAGGCCAGAGCTGTACCATTGGGCTCATGCAGTTCACAGCTGAGTCACACAGCATGATAGCTCTCTCTTACCTCATGCATCGCAAAATCGAGATTCGTGTCCCTCTGATTCTAACCTGCTGACTTTTGATACAGAAGCACTAGAAAAAAATGGCCCACAAAGTGGAGAATTATCCCTCCCTCAATGTCTTCAAATCCAAACTGGATGCTTTCCTGCAAGATATACTCCAGCCAAATATAAATTGTAAGTTAGGGAGTAGAACTGACAGGAAACTATCTTTCCTCACAGAGGGTGAGACTGCAAGGTTTTGAGCCTCTTTTGTCTGAATGCCTGTAAATCAGTGGAATTTCTCTTACAAGCCTTTTCACTCATTCCCTTTTCCTTATAGTTATTAACCTAGCTGTGAGAGTGGAAGTAGGAATCACAGTGGGATCATAACTGTGACAAGAAGACCTTAGGCAGAAAAGTTTGGAAAAATTTTCCTGTTCCTATTTGTAATTGCTGACCAGTTTGCAGGAGGCTGATGATATTCTCCATTGCTTCAAAAAGTGAAGTGTCATCCAAAGATCAGAGAGGACTGAAAGGCAACATATAAAATATAAAGGGAATTAGAAAAGAATGAAGTGGGGAGAACAGACATCAAAAACCCAGCTGGTTTTCCAGCATTGATTGGAAGGGAATATTAAGAAACCATTGGAGCCTAAGAAGATAGAGGACTTACTAAACATGCTGCATGTCCATGGAGAGAGAAAAAAATGTGACGGCTGGTGACTAATGAAATCTATAGGGGAGGAGAAGACAAGATGATTCAGTGTGGAGGATAGCAAGGGAGGATGAACTCTGTTTTTCACTGCTCTAAGCTGCTCCCTGGATCTGCCCTCTGTATTCACACTAGAAACATGGAAAAAGCTGATCAAGGGAAACAGAAAGGAAACAACCTCCACACTCAGAGCATCACATGGGCATTAGTGATGGCAGGTACAGATGCAGGTGCAGAGCACTCCATTCCTGCATGGTGATGTGCAGGCTGCATCTGGAGGCAGAACAATGTGAAAGGCATCACAGCTGGGAGGTGAGATAAGACAACACAGCCCCTCAACCACAGTCTGTTGGCCAGAACTCAGTCCTGACAGCTGAGCTGCAGAAAATGAACTGAGATGAAGCTGAAACTGCAGGAAGTCTCAGGAGAGCCTGCTATTCTTGTAATCCTGGGTCTGCCTGGGGGCATAGAAAGCAAAAAACTTTCCTCACAAAATGGTCTACCAAGGCTTTATACTGGAGACAGGCAAGATCCAATCTGTATAGAGAAAGCATGCAAGATTCATGCCAAATGCAAGCTAAATTATAAAAAACTGTGGGCTGGAGCAAGTCTAATCTGCAGTGTGTTTGACCTGAGAGGTCCAGGCAGCTCTAGTGCGGTAGAAGTCTCCTGATTTCTGCATAAGGGCTGTCATTATACAAGTATCATTCCTGGATGAGAAAAAGTTGCATTCCCTCTCATTCCTGCAAAGCAGATGAATCCAGGATTTTCTGGTTTGGTAGGACTTAATGTTCTGCAAGACAAGCAAGGCTAAGACACAGATCAGTTCTTAACTTCTTCCTGTAGTCTCCTGGATTCCTCAGAGTAACTATTCAGTATAAATATATGCTGCAATTAGCTGGACTGATTGCCCAAACCTCTATTGGCTGTTGTGGCATCTACAGGTTTTAATAAACAAAAGCCACATTCTGCTTCTGAATTGCAGTTCAGTGATTTGCTCTGTACTTACGTTCTCATCTCTAGTCCATTCCATCCATTAAATCACACCTGGCATTTACATATAACCATATCTTGCAACAGGCTTTACTGCTAATCAACACTGACTAGAGGTGCTCAAAGCATTTTTGATGAAGTGATCACAAAAGATGTCAGTTTAAGTTTTTTTTTTTCACAATAGTCTGTCATAACAATGATTTTTTTCCCCAGTATTTTTAACTTTTCTTTTACAGGGAAAAAAAAAAGTAATTCTGTCACGTGTTTACTCTTTGCTTTCAGTTGTTGTTGACATTACTGTATTATTCAGTCTTACAAATGGCTTGTCATAACCTATTGTAAAAGTATTGTGATAGTAACTATATTTTGAGATGTGTTTAGGGACACAATGCAAACATGAAAGTGGACACAGGCATGCAACTCCTTGACCAAATAATGTGACAAATGACATAACAGCATGAAATGTGGTGATGTTCCAATACCTGCTGTAACAGACATGGGAAAATGCATTCTGTTCACCATTTATTATTTTATTTTTAAATAAATAAGGGCAGCTGCTACTCAATTGGAACATCCTGTCTTTTCTGGATTATGTCTCCCATCAGTGTTAGTATTTTAGCATTTGGAACAAAAAGCATTCATGCATTGGATGAACAGCCATTGTTTAGAATTTTTTAAATTGATTCCTAGATTCCTAGAGCAGCTGTGTCTAAATAAATGATGTAAAATTAATGACGTAAAATAAAATTGACATAAAAATAAACATATATAGAGGAACATTTCCTTTTTTTTCCTCCCAAAAGGATATTTTTTCTGAATGTGTAGATCACAGAAAATTATTCAGTGCTTTTTTGCACTGAATTTTTTCTTCAAATTTTGCACAGGTGAAAAAAACCAACAGCTGCACCCATATATAGGACCACCAGGTTCATATAAAAGTGTAAACTTTTGTTGCTGTTTGGTGTCTATTGTCTTGTTTGTGTATTCAAGGGCCATTGCAGGTCTGAGACTGAAGCAGATTAATACCTGAGTTTTTTGTCCCTTGTAACAGCAGACACTTATTTGTCTCTTTAGTAATTAAGTTTCATCTTTAGCCTTCTTTCTATAGACTTGTGTCCTGGTTTGTGCCAGGAAAGAGTTAATTTTCTTTACAGAAAATGCCATGAAAGGAATGTCAACAATGCATACTGGTTTAGTTGTTGCTGAGCAATGTTTAAACTTTTCAAGGGCTATTTTCAGCTTCCCATAGTAGCTGAGCAGGAGTCTGGACAGAATAATGTAAAGTTGTCAACAATTATTCATATCATATTCATATCATAGATGTCATGACAGGTATATAAATGTGGATTGACAAGGGGTCAGGAATCCATAATCACTGCTCAGGATAGTGACATTTCACTGGGTAATGGGAGTGAGTTATGTCGTTATTACTACTATTATTGTAATTTTCCTTTTCTGTAATTGTTTCTATTAAAGAATCTTTCTGGCAACCCTTGAGATATTTTTCCTTTTGTTTTCCCTTCTCTGCTCCCTCTTCTCCCTGCTCTTCCAGGGGGAAGGCAAAAAATGTGCAGTCATGGTCCTAGCTGCTGGCTGGGGTTAAACTCTGACAGACTGAATTTTAATTTCAAAATATATGTTATCAGTACCCATTATGGATTTAAGTATTACTGCTATCACTACAAATGTCCACTCTTTTTTGAATGACATTGTCTGTCAACAAAATACACCACGCAAAAATAAAAGTTAAATGAAGAACATGTCTTTTTACTGCCTTTGAATTTGCTTCACCAAATTGCTCCATTTGGAGTTTCAGGTTCTGATGTTTAGGTTTTTGTTTCTATGTTACAAGCCAAGAGGATCCAAATCTCCCCATCCCTCTTTCCTGGTAATTTAATTGCTCATACAGTTTTTACATACTCTTTCTTGAAGAAAAGAAACCCAAAACACCCAAAAAGGTTTCATAGACTCTTCTCAGAGATATTTCTTCTAGTTCCTTCAGTATTTTCATTGCCTTTCTCCAAATTCTGCATATGGAGAATGCTTTCGAGACAAGCAATCAAAAATCAACATTAGAATAGGCTGGAAATTTGCTGTGTTTTCATTAGAACAATGAAGATTCTTTATTCTGGAACAACTTTTGATGAAAGTAATATCCATTTTTTAATTCGGAACACCTGAAAAAAATCAGTAGAGCTACATTTTACCATTCTAAGAAAAAGTTCAGAGATGCTAATTTTGTGCAGTAAATACATTATATTTACATTGTTGCAGCCAAAATTAAATATTTACAGATGATCAAAATGTAGTTTTAGGGAATCCAAGGGAAGACTTTTGTAGATTTTTTCAGGATAAAAGTTACACACTCAGATCATTTGTCTGTTTGAGGATGGGAAAATGCTCAGATTGTAGTTAGTTTCTCTCCCATCTACCTGCATTACAATATCCAGGTAAGGCACTTCTATTGATTTTTATATAGAATCATTGCAAGTCTTTGATATTTCCTATTCCGTCCTACAACTTCATGTATTGCTTTCCATTTGATTCTAACCATATATTCCTGTCTTTCCATCTACTGTAAGAATTCCTGAAGAGAGTGTCAGCACAGTAGGGAAGATGCTTACATTCCAGCTCTCATTGGGTGATTATTCCTCTGCTGAAGCTTAAGACTTCTGTCTATATGCTTTTGTGTATGAGAATCTCTTGGATTACACAACTGCTAATAACTGATCTTTTTGCTTTAGGGTGAGTCCCTGGCATCCTTCCCTTACAGATGTCAAAGGCACTCATACACTCTTTGTCACTTGGTCTCAGCAAGGTTTCAAGTCCTGCCCTTCTGTTTACCAGAGAGGTGCAGTCTTCCAGTACAAACACCACCCTAGCGGACACTGGCACTTGCAAAGTATGGAAAAGTACTCCAAACAGACCTTTATCTCAGGTCCTAATTTCAGGTGGTTGGGCTGAAGCTCAAGGAGTTGGGAGATGAGAAGGCCTGGAGATGAGAACTCTCAGGTGGACCTCATAGTTGCTTATCAGTGCCTGAAGGGGGCTGCAGAAAGGCTAAGGTAGGACTTTTAAATAGGGTCCAGAGTGGCAGGACTAGGAATAATGGATGCAAATTGGAAGAGGGGAGATTTAGGCTGGATAGAAGAAAGTTCTTTTCTGTGAGGATAGTGAGACACTGGAACAGGTTGCCCAGAGAGGTTGCAGGTGCTCCTTCCCAGGAGGTGTTTAAGGCCAGGCTGGATGAGGCACTGAGCAACCTGGTCTAGTGGGAGGTGTCCCTGCTCATGGCAGGGGTGTTGGAACTAGATGATCTTTAACCCTTCTAACCCAAAACTTTCTATGATTCTATGGTATTTTCTTCAGCCTATGAGGACCAGACATTAACTCAGATGGTGGAAACCTGCTCCATGATGGGAGCAGCAGAGAGTGAGCAGTGCCTGCGCAGTAAGCACAGGGCTCTTCTAAACCCAGGCAAAATGTTACTTTGCCTAGATTTAGTTTTTAGCTATTAGATTGACACTTCCACATCACATGTCTCAGCAAGTCCAGCAAACACTTTGGTACTGTTAACTTCAACAATTATATTATTTCAACTTTTGTGGTAAACACTTCAGAAAAAGCAGGGGATTCTTGAGCAAATGCATCATAGAATCATGGAATAGTTTGGGTTGGAAGGGACCTTAAAGATCATTGAGTTCCAAACCCCCTGTCATAGGCAGGGACACCTCCCAGTGAAGCACACAAAGAAATCAAGTCCCCGAAGCTGTGAAGTTTCCAGCATTCAAAGCTCCTACTAGTTTTAGAAAATGGTTATTTTGTTCAGAACACAACAGCATTTGACTTCAATGGACTATTTTAGGAGATCAGACAGCCAAGCTCTTCTGCTTTAGCTGTAAGACAACTGGGGTTCTCCAGGTGTTATTAATGATAAAAGCTTTTTGCTTAGACTAGCATGGAGCAATAGAGATGTCTCCTGGGAAGTTAAAAGGCTGCTCTGCACATAATAAAAGATTCTTTAATATCATCCCATGGTGATTCCTCTTGTTTCTAATCTATCAAAACTAATTTGTGCTTCAGGGGCCTTTGGATCATTGCCCAAGTTGCCTTGCCCGTCTCTCTTACAAAAAGAGGAAAATTTGGCAGCATCATCGTGTCATGAATGAAACAGATTGATGTAAACAATGCTGTGAGTTTAATGGGGTCTATACTTACAAGCATTAGTCTCACTCTGACCCCATACTCTAGACTCCTACTGACCTGAGGGTTAGGCTCGTCTGAAGATAACATGAGTTTCTACACCGGTTCCTGGATTTGTTCAAGCTTGTGTTGACTTTCAGCCTGTCTGCCTAAAATATACATGGGGAAGGACAGATTGCCTTCTGCACCAAGTTCTGTCTAAAGGAAGTGTCTGCTGAGTTTTTGGTTCTGGGCCAAGCTTCCTGCTGACTAGCATTAGGGCTTTGGCAAGGCAGTCTGGGCCCTGTCACAAAGAGAATCTATAAAAATGGTTTTTCCTTGTCATCACACATAATTAAGGACAACATTTTAATCAGGCTGCTCCCACTTAATTGTAGTGCTGTGCGTTAGCTACCCTGGACCTGCTGTTTTAAGTAAATCCAGTGCATTTGTCAGACTGGGTCAGGCTGGAAAGATGAAACGTCATCGGAGATATGGAGAAGTCAATTATTATGTAAGGAAGGAATGTACTCATGTCATGGTGTGTTACGAAATAACTATGGTTAAATGCAGGAGGGATTGATTGCTGTGGTAGTGGAAGCAGTCAGCTTTAAACTGTGGTAACTTGCTGTGGTTTAAGAGACCAGATGGAGAGCTGAAGCTTCCAGAATCAAATCTTGCAACTGGACAGGCAATTTTGCATGATTGATGGTTTTATTTTGATTTAAATAATAAAAGCAGCAATGAAAAGAATTTGAAGTTACCTTGCAAGATAATGATATCCCTAAAAACTCAAGATCTGATTTTATTTAAAAAATAGACCAAAGAAGATCCAGGGACACCTCCCAGGCATAGTAAGTTTTGATCATTCACAGTCCAACTGCCCTAATAACTTTTTGTCAAAGATTGTTTTGCAGCACGCCTTGGAAGTTAGTATTTTCCAATCCTGTCAGCTCAAGAGGAACATTTTCTGGCATCACGGAGGTCTTAAAACCTCTTTGACTGGTAGCCAAAAGGATGCCATGGAAGCAATCAAATAAAGGAAATTCATGAAAGAAGACAATCCTTCCATTGCTGGGCCATCGTGATTTCCAGAGCTTGCTCTAAGTGCAGCAGAGAAACCAATGGGCAGAACTGACAGCCTGAACTCTTTGTGCAATGATCTACTCTGACTGTGATGTATTTTGTTCCCATTTCAGCTTGTAAATTGCAGCCCAGTCCACAGCTATTACATAAAAATAGGAATTGGCAGAGTAGCTATGAGAAGTGTGCTGTCCTCCAGGATTTGCTCACCACTTGTTTTAGAAGCTCTCAAAATTGGCATTTTGTGGTCTTTTAACAGAATTTAGTGACTGTTCTTACCTTTCCCTGAGAGAGATAGTATGGAGAACTATCACTCCAAGCATGAGCACACAAAGTTTACATTTAGATGAACTGGTTTTGAACACACTTGCAGCCACAGTTTCAGTTTTGTCCACAGTGAAAGTGATATACAGACAAATTGGGGACACTCCTGAAGGTACAGCACAGACATGCTAAGAATCTTGACCACCAGCTTTATATCCTAATGAAAATCAACTGCTGTTTGAATGAATGGCTGTCCAAAGTACTGCATCACAAATTCAACAGGACTCATGGAGGACCATCAGACCTGTAGATGATAACATGTCTTTAAGAATGTCTACAGAAAAAAAGCCAGCAGTGCTTGCAACGCATTTTGCAGAAGTGGAGATAAGGCATCTGACTACTCAGCAGGGGTGGTTTGGTGGTGGGATGTATCTCACTCCTGATACCCAGGCTGTCATATTGCACATGTAAGTAGCAGCTGTGACATCTGTTATTGTGTCCATTTTAGCCAGGTGTAGTTTTATAGTGAAAAGTGTGAAGGCATGAAGATTCTTGTCCTGCTTCTTTATTAGCTCTCTCATCCCAGTTCCCTGACATTTATATGTGTTACAGCTTGTTTGAACATATGATGATGAACATATCCCACATCCCTTCCTTCCACTGTGAAATCATCCAACGTAACACAGTGGGTGATGCTCTCTGTCAGATAACACTTTGTAGGTGCAGGACCATACATCAAATGCCTGCAGTCCTCTCCTCTTCACATTTAGCTTCAAATTTTGGGCCAAAGAAAACACACAGCATCACTAAGCATGTGACAAGGGATATGTCTTTTCACCTTACAACACTTAGTTTTGAATGCTCACTGGTGCCTCCCTCTCTCCCCATGGGAAGGGCTGTGCTGTGGCACACATACAAACCTCCATGCAGTGCAAAGGACTGTCTCTAGTTGTGATCTAACTCATGGTATCTCTTCAGGTCTCAATGTCAGTTTTTCAAAGATTGGAGATCTGGTGGAGTGGGGATGCTAAGCTGGCCTGCCTGCTGTCTGGATTGGACAGCAGTCCCCAGTGCGATTCTAGGCCATGGAGCTGTTTCACATGAGCTGGCTCAGAAGCATCAGAGTATATCCAACATGACAGGACTCATAGATGTTCAGAAGTGCACTGTCTTGAAGTTGCTTATTTTCCCTTTGGTGGACAGATCAAGTTATTAGAAGTCAGACCTGCTAGTGGTGTTGGTTTCTTGTCAACAATTTTGGCCATCACTCACCGGAAACCTCTTTCCAAATACCTACCCCAACCCAGATATTCACAGGAGAGGAATAAAAGGCCAGATTGGCCAGAAAGAGGATATTGGGAAGTCAGGAGTGGAAATCCCGTTTTGGCAACAGCTCTGTCTGTGGATAAACGATGAAAGAGAACTGTGCAAAGGGAACATCACTACTGCCAGCACTGGCTTCCACTGGACACTCTGTACTGGACCTGAACCATATTTCAAGGATATTTATTTGTAAACACCTCAGCACCTTGTCAGATGCTTGACAGGACTAGAGAGGATTTACACCTAAGCAGTGCGGGAAGGATCAGTTGAAGAGATGTTCAGATGGTCCTCTTCTCAATCCAGGACTGTAGTCGTGTTTCCTCCCAGAAGGGGACCAATATCATAGCTCAAGCATTGACAATCCCATGCTCTCCTAATATTTTACTGTGCAAATTTACCTGGTGCACATGTTCATTATTGTAATGAAAACAATAGAAACACTTCCAACTGCTACAGTGTCTCACCAGCAGTGAAAATAAGTCCCTGCAGTACTTTCTTGGGCAGGAATGGAGAGGTAGGTCAGTAACTTCATACACCATGCCTTCTCAGCTTACTCAGCTAAAAGTTTCAGATCTCAGTGAAAGCAACCTGCAGAAAATGTAGACAAACATCTGAAATCACAACTATAAAGGATGCTTGATTGCCTGACTACTATGGATCATTGGATACTTCTTATTTCTACGTAGTACTCAGCTGATGGTGAGACTTTTTGAAAGTAGATAGCTGACTGTAGTGAGGGTACAGCAGGAACAAAAGCAAATAGGGTGTTAGCAACCTGTTTATCTCAATTGACCACCAGGGGATGGGATAGGACTCCTGAGGTCTGGATTATCTTCCTATACTATTACATACCCGATGCTTTGTGGCAAGTCACTTCATGTATCCATTTCTCAGTTTCACTTTTTCTTAGCTAAGATGGCAAGCTTTTCCAGGCATTTGGGGCCTTTAGGTGCTACTGAAATAAAAAATGCAGCAATACCAGAATTCTATGTAAATCTCATTCTCACTCCATTTGCCAGCAGTCACCTCATCTTAACAGCGTGGATAAGGTTTATATAATGTGACATGTCTTACATGCTTTGTTTAGAGCAAGGTGATCAAGAACCCCAGTATATGTTTCTATTGAGATGCTAATATACAAACATTTTATGGGTCCTGACAAAGGTGCCTGCACTGACAGTCACAGATGCAAATCTCTAAGGTAGAGTCGAGACCAGAGAGTTCATTTCATCAGCGCAAGTTTCTGCTCTGCTCAGAAGGTGCTTCTTGCATTTCCTTGCATTCTTCTTGAATGAGGAAAACTTCTTCAGGGCTGCCTCAGCTCCAGGCTCTGTAAGGAGCTGTTAGTGGACTCAAACAACAAAGGCAGTCATACTCTGCTGAGGGACAGCTGCACCAGCAGATCACTCCTCTTGTGTATATCCCTGGCGTTGTGTTCAGAATTACTTTTTGCCAACTAGTAAACTGTAGGCAGAAGTGGCACATAGCTGACACCACTGATATGTGCACTACAATCCTGGGGATTTCTCTTTTGTTTGATAAAAACTTGTGCTCTCGAGGCAAGATAATGTCCCAAGAACGCCTTAATGGACACAATGGAGAGAGAAATCACAACATAAATATACTGCTGAGCCTCAGAGTGTGAAATGAATAAGCCTGGGTCAGCCTGTTCAACATTACCATCTAAGTCTTCACACCAGCAGCTGATTTCTTGGCTCTGAAAAGCCCTGAAATTATTCACTATATAACTATCCCTTCAGATTTGATTTTTTAATGGCAAATCAAAATATGGTTTCAATTTCATCAGAAAAAGTACTATTTATACAAATCTTTGCAGTGGAATTTATGGTCTTTTCACAGATGAGATCATAGTTTGGGTGAGAGAACAGTGGCACAGGCTGCCCAGAGAGGTTGTGGGGGGTTCTCCTTCTTTGGAGACATAGAAAGCCTGCCTGGACACCTTGCTGTATGACCTGGTCTGGGTGCTCCTGCTCCTGCAGAGGGATTGGACTGAATGATCTCTTAAGATTCCTTCCAATCCCTGACATTCTGTGTGATTCTGGGTGATAATATTGCTTTCTGGTGAAGATCATGTCATAAGTGCTCCAGCCAACTCTGATAGGCAGCAAATGTACCTTACATTCAGCACATCCCTCTTCCTTTTTCTTCTTCATTACTGCTGAGGGAAAAAAACTGGGGAAAAGCCAGGAAGACTCCTTAAGGTATGTCTCCAAGTCAGGGCCTGGGACATGGCCAGGTGCCTTTCAGTAACATGACATGGAGTCAATTTCCCACAAACCATTTAAAGAATGCACTCTTCACATCCCAGCTTCATCACAAACACCAAGGATCCATGTACACACACCCATACAAAGAACAAAAAGTAATCAAATATAAAATCTGGGAGTTCTTGAATTTCATTTTGCCTCAGTATCTTGGACGCTTCCCTTTAGATAATTCATTTGCTTAAATGCATAAAATTGTCTTGTTACTTGTTATTGTAGACAAACTCAGTCTGTGATCAACACATTGGTCTCTGCCTCTTTACTTTTTCCTTCTTTTTTCCTGTTTTTAGTTTTTTGCTTTTATCTTTTATTTATTTATTTTCTCATTTCTTTTTCTGCTACTCATGAGCTTGTGAGAGTAGAATTTGTTTTGTGGCTCAACAATTAGTCTTGTCATTTCTCCAGTCCCCTTGACAGCAGACAAAAACAAATCAGGAGTTAAACACAGTGGGAGAGACACTAAATATGAAAGCACTATTTCTGACAAAGACTTACATACATGGCAGTAATACTGATGTTTCTGTAAAAAAAGGCCTTTCCTTCCACCAAAGCAGCCTCCATATCTGGAGCATTAGTCCAGCTTCCAGGTAATAAACTGCTTACCACAAGTCCTCAATTGTGAATAAATCAGACAACACATTTCAAATTCAGATTGAGAATTTCATTATGAAACATTTATTTCATTAGAAAGTAGCCTCCCAAAATAGACCAAAATCCTCTAGTCACAACCAGTAACTTGCCCATCTCTTCTCAGTGGAACATTCCAAAGCTGTGCAGCAGTTTAAATCTGTGCTTTGAAATGTAGCAGATATTAGTTCCTTGGCATACCCTACCAAGAAAACAACTCTTTAAATCCAATAGGCACGCTGCTCATGAAAATGCCAGTTTCTCAGCAGACAAGCCAAACAGAAACAATATGTTTTTAGAATACACTGAAATGCTTATGATTATTTTTAGTTTTGCCACTAAAATCTGTAAAATATGTTCTTACAAAATATTGTCTTTTATTTCATTTTGTACTCCTGAATTTTTCCTGTAGCAATCTTAAAAATTTAAAAAATGCATACATTTTAGACTATATTACTACAAAATTTTAATCTTTCTCAATATTTTCTTTCTTGAAATTAAGTAAATATATAAATTTGTACAGGTTTTGTTATCACAAATGTATGTCTTTCAGTGAAAATCTGTTTGCTGTAGGTGATACACTTTGCTCAGAGAGTATTTTAAGCACTCCTTTTCAGCACATTAATAATTCAGTATTCAAAATATTCTTTCACATAAAGTTTTTCTAACAGATTTCCCCAGTTCCTCACCTGAATTTGATGAATCATTTCAGAGAAGCCATCAAAGATGAATTTAAGTATGACTAATGTATGACTCTATTCAAAAATCAGACCCATCAAAGCAGCCCAGCTTTGGCAACCACATTTCTCCAATCCATAGCTCTCACCAAAATATATTACTCCCTATATAAAATACACCACCTAGAGTTTTATACTTCATTTAAAATGTAAAACAAAAGAAGGAATTCCATTTCCAGTCCTCATCTTGTTAGCTTTATGATAAAAAATATGTGTCTCTCAACAGGGGGAGGTCACACGATGGTCTGAGCTAATATTGTATAGAGCCTGTAAAAAAATGCATTGTTGTTTGATTAACCAGTGTCACACAATTAGGCAATGCTTAAAAATCAGTTAGTTATATACTATAGCCAAACTGGCATGCTTTTCTAACTGTTGTATATTTTGTTGCCCCTTGAAGCCCTAATACTAATTCTGAACATGATGTTTTAAAGCATTGTAACTTTTAAACTATGCTTTTAAACTATGCTTTCTTAGAAAAAAAAGTTTTTCAAACCTGGTAATGATAGAGTTCCTTAAACATCCAGAACAGCTTTAGAATAGCTATTTTTGTGTGTTGCCTGGTCTGTATTTTCAAAAGCTTTTAGGTCAGTTTGTCTGTCTTCTTTTTTTAATTTTTTTTAGATTTAACTAAGATGCAGCTGTGAAAACTGGATTCTTCTTTTGTACTCCTGTATTTACGTTTGCTCCTGGCGGCCCTGAGGAAATGTAATTGATTTAATGCTTGCTGCAGAGTTTAAAAGGTTTTTATATGATCTGTCTTGAATCATAGCATCATGCAATCATAAAATAGTTCGGGTTGGAAGGGACCTTAAAGATCATCGGGTTCCAACACCTCCCACTAGATCAGGCTGCTCAGTGCCATGTCCAGCCTGGTCTTGAACATCTCCAGAGAGGGGGTGTCCACAATGCCAGACATACTAAGTGTGTATTTGGTAGACACTGCATTTGTAGAATTAACCTACTGGAAGTCAGGACTGTTTGGGTCAAGATGTGCCAACAAACACACTGGGCAGCATAATGCACAAATGCAGGAAATGCTTCATTGTCACAAGGTATACTGTTGACAAGGCATGAAAGCTGTCAGCCACTGCACCCTAGCAAGTGTGTCTCTGGGCAGAAGCAGTGTGTCACTCTGACAGCTGGTTTCCTTTGGAAACTGGAACACTCCTGAAGTTTTCTGTGTGTATCATGCATGGAGGTGGACTTTTTATCCTGAGATAACAGTCAAAACCTAAATCCCAGATCAAAAAGTAGTCTCAATCCTAATCTCAATTCTAATCAAAGAAGAATTTAAATTGAGTATTAATCTGCTTATTAACATAAGCCAGCATCAATCTGTTTAAACACTATCACTATACCAAATGAACAGACCTGGCTGATGATCCACATTGTGTCAGGATTTACTTTATGACTCCCCAGTACACTATGTGCCTGCCCCTCAGCTGGCCTGAGTGTCACCAAAGAGGAATGTGTGTGGGCCATGGACAGCTTTCATCAGCAATATTTGCTGATCACTGTGGTGCTTACAGTGGCAGGACATCACAGCATAGCTGCTTTTGGGGATATGTCAAGGAGAATTTGGGAGGTAACTGTCCAGAACGGCATGCACTGGTGTGTGAAAGGGCAGGGGAGGAAGCAGAGTTATTACCAGTCCCCTCTAGTAGAAAAAACCCAAGAATTTCATAAGAAAAGTAGTTGTTGTCCCAGGGAGGGAGATGTGAGAATTTTCATTCTCCTGGAATGTTGAACTCTATGCCAGAGTATCACCCTGGCATCTCTATCTGTCAGCTGCATCATTTCAGAGATTAAAATCCAGTTTTGGTCTGTAGTGATGGTGAAAGTCTGACCAAAATCCCTGTAATATTCAATAGGAAAAAGGAAGGAGCAATGTCCTGCATTAAGTAAGGTAGAATTGAATCCACATTAATCCTTAATACTTGATAACATGAAACATGTATCTGGTTTTTTTCAAAAGAAATTTATTCTTGCAAGACCTTTGTATAAAATGTCCTAAAAGCAAATAAGGACAACCTGTAAAGATAAGAGGACGCTCCACAGCATAGCTGCCTGCAACAAGAGATGCCTGCAGAGCAGCAAAAAACAGCAACAAGCCACAGCCCTCTTTCTGGGAAACAAAGCTCTGTCTCAGACCAGCCACCTGAAAGTATGTGTTTTCCTTACAAACGGTGGGTGTGCAGAGGTCATGGGTATCCCAATCTTCCGCCGAGAGCAGAGTGACTAAACCTTTGGCTTCTGGGCAGTATGCAAGAGGCTTTTTTGATCTCTTGTTTGTACATGATTTCCACTCATCCCCTTCCAGAGAAACTAGCTGTCCTGTCAAAGAAAGCCCTGCCTTCTGGGACAGCACAGACCCTTGGTGGGTGTTCCTGTGCACACATGTTTCTAGGAAGAACGTTTGCCAAAGAGAAGTGCATGCTGTGTCCCCTCTGTTCCTATATGTTATCCTGGGGGTTTTCACAGCTGCAGTGAAAGGCCGTGTTATTGGCAGGAATAAGGGATGGATAGAGCACAGTGGTCCCTATCTTGGATATATCAATTCTGTCCCCTTTAAAATATGCAAAAAAGACAAACTAGTAATGCTCCAGAGCTGAATGCTTATAATCTGAATTTTGGCTGTCATCTGGCGTCTGGACCTCTGGTTCAGATGTGTTTGATTGCAAGATTTGACCTGGACTCAAGACACCCATGGAGTATGCAGTTCAGCCCTGTCCAGGCTTTGCTGTCTCTGTGTCAGTGTCTGGGAAATGACTTGTGGGTCAATGCATTCTCATTGTTTTTCAGCACCTCCCTACGGTGCTAGATGGTCTGTTCCCTTCCTTCAGTGAAGAATCTCTGGAGTGCTCTCTTTGTGAGGCAGCCTTTACTTATTATGCAGCATGTGATGAAGGCTTGAGAGAAGTTGCCAGTTCACAGCACTCACTCTGTCTTGTATAGCTGCTTATTTCTTCTCTTTCTGGTTGATTAAAGCTAAGAGCTGCGTCAGGGAACAAGCTGGGTAAGGGAGTGAGCTAGGGGCACACACTAGAAAGAAACTTCCAGCTTCCAAAGAGAGTTAAATAATTTGAGTGAGACCCAAATAATTTGCCTGGGTGGTGAGACACTGGAACAGGTTGCCCAGAGAAGTTGTGAATGCCCTCTCCCTGGAGGTATTTAAGGCAAGGTTGGATAAGACATTGAGCAGCCTGGTCTAGTGGGAGGTGTCCCTACCGATTGGAACTAGATGATCTTTAAGGTCCCTTCCAACCCAAACCATTCTATAATTCTGTGACTCTGGAGCATGATATATTGCCAATTTCTCCTCGGCTTTCCTAATTTCTCCTGATCTCATCACTGGCTTTTAGTATTTTACCCACCACTTAGCCTCAATCTTGGAGATTTATTTTTACCAGATGATGTGAAGGTAACAGAGAAATTGGACCTTTTATGATGTTCACCTTCACTATCAATAACTTCCTTCCTTCTAGTTATTCTACTTTGCCATCCTGAGAGAGTTCAAATTAATTTCTTTTTCTTCTCTGCTATTTCCTCTTCAAACACTCCAAGCTGCCTGTCTTAACCACTTTGCAGATCACCCCTTTTGCCTTGCCTTTTGTCCAAAACAGAACTCACTATTCTTTTGATAAATCCCTACATAAATCAGTTTCTCTAACCACTCCACCATTTTGCTATGCTTCTCTGAATTCCTTCCAATTTGTTCTCACTACTGTTACTCAGATGTCCAGAACTGAACGCAGTATTAATATTCCACACATTTCATATAGTGCCTGTTGGGAAAAGATTAGGAGCTGTATGAAGATTGGCTATTTAAACTTACAAGTGCCATCAATGACTATCATTACCCTAAATTTGAAAAATTTACTAATCTACTTATCAAGTTCAATTCAAATTTTTGATGGTTGAGTGAAATATAAACTTTCCTTACCCTCACTGCAGTGAAGGGAAGCCAGTAGATTTTGACGGACAGCCACAAAAAATCTTGTATCATAATAGCATTAGGGTATTTGTAGGTGCCTAATTGAGCTGCCAGTCCCAGGTCCAGTATGTGCACTGCCTGTTCACTGCATGAGAGCGCTCAGAGCTTTAGGACTCAAGCCATAAGCCAGGTTGTTGGGAGAAGAGTGGCAGACAAGAAGAGAAGCAGACAAGCAATTCCAGAAGAAAAGACAAATCTCATATCCTGTACATCTCTGGGACTGGAGTCTATGTCTACCCTTTATGCTCCAAAACAGAAATGGGACATAGGGAACATTTCACACACCTCTTTGAGGTCAATAATCATTTTTCTGTCTGCATCTGGCAGCTTAGGACAGCTTCTCTGTCTTTCCAGCTGGTGCTCAGGTTTTATGAGCTGTAATACTTCAGTCTACAGGTCTCTACAGCTTACATTGACTAAAGGCATGTGTATACCTAAAACTTTTCAAAACTGGATGATAGAAAAAAAATAACTTATCATAAGAATGTCAGTATTTCATGGTGGGACATACCACAAAAAACAGACGAACAGTTCTTTTATAGTTACTGCAAACAGGTAGAGAGGAGAGCTAAGCTTCAGGTTTTGCTTGTATGAAGCCTTGAAACATGTCAGAAGCAAAGAAATTAGATCTGCATGTATGGTTTTGCAGTGGTGATTTCAAGGAAATATAGTTACTATGTCTTGTTTCCTCACCTGCCTCATGCTGTGGGATCACTCATGCTGATATATTTAAGCCTTACAGTTCTGAAATGGTGCTGGAGCTTATCAAAGACTATAGTACAGAGAGGGGAATGACTCAAAAAAACATAGATTTTTCTGTAATTTTCTGGAAATTATCAGAAAATGTAGATTTGCCATTACAATGCAAGTAAAAAGCAACTTAACTGATTCCCGGCTTTCCTCAGCATTTTTGTAGATGATGAGTGATGAGAATAATGAAAGAAATGGTCATGTGAAGTTGATGCCTTCATTGTTAATGTCTACTTGCTGATACTAAAGACAGTAACAAGGAATACTTTTTTTTTTTTTCAGGGGGCTGTATTTACAGGATGGTACTTAGTTTGTCTTCACATGTTCATGAATTAAAATATCATCACATGTGAATTTTTCTGTCTCATTTCAGATGGACATGCAAGTGTACCTGAAACCAACTGGACAAACACTTGAAGCTTCTACATTGGAACTCAGGGAACCATACAGCAAGTACCTTAACAGAGTAGATGTTGCTGTTTGTCTAGCTGCAGAAGCATGGTGGTGAAAGCAAATTCACTGTGAAGACACTGATTAATGTGGAAGGAGGCTGCAAATTAGGATAGTGGCTGATGAGTGTGTGCTCTGAGATTCTGGTGGTGCCGGAGGGTGCTTTCCCCACCACAGGAACAGGACTGGTTTAGCCAAGTCCCCATTAAAAATCAAGTCTCTGTTCCAAAGGACATAGGAAGTGATGAGTGAGATACAAAACTGAAATGATGAGCTGCTAACCCTGAAAGGCTTCTAGATTCAGTTCCTGGCATTATCGTGGGCCATATGTTCACGCCAACAAGTTTCCTGAGGAAAAAATAACTATTCTACATACACTGATGAGGGAGAACTGCAGAATTGCTATGGAACACCAATATATGGAGTACTTTCCAAGAATTTTTGAAGTGATTTAGTTATGCCCAGTCCATCACTACTCTCTGAAAGGTTGCCAGGCTCTGTGAAGATCATGAAAATAACTAAACCAAATACTTCTAAACATACTGCTCTTAATGCAGAGGATGAAGTTCCCAGTTAACCTCTGGTCTGTTTACAGCTATCATTAGTCACAATTCTATCACTAATTTTTAATGACTTCTTCAGAAAATCTTCTAGGAAGTTGTTATGCATATTGGAAGGTAAAACTGTCTTTGTGTAGCCTGTGTTGTTTTTTCAGATGTGAACAGTAGTGCCAACTTACTTCATATTGACAAATTGTTCAAAGAGAAACTGCTGACTGAACTCCATCATCAATACATTTCAAAAGAAATATCAACACCCACTTGACTTTTCCCGTAAAGTTCTCATGCTGTGAGGGCTAAGGAACATTTTCCCAAAGAAAAAGATTTTGAAGAATACCCAAGGGAAGTCTTAGGGCTACATTTTTAACCAAATTGTCTTTCAGTGACATGGATAACAATAATCTGTGTATGCTGCTGGCATTTTTCTGATGATTACATTATCTGTGCCAGCTAAGGATTTGGGTGTTTTCACACAGTGTTGTCAAATTGCAGCTGCCTGCCCGAATACAAAATTTTGCAGACAAAACACCATTTGCATCTGTTGGCCTTTATATATAAACTGGGATATTAAAGAATGATAGAGATTAGAAAATGTATCAACAGCAGAGATTTGCCTTCAGGGTATTATTTCTGTACAATGAGCATTAGTGTTTGGAGTATTGTGCAAGTCATGACTGAGAAACTCTCACCTCTCTGGTTAGTTTTTGATGTCTCAATGAGGCATGAAGACAGCAAATCCCTTGGTGGTTGGCAGGAGACATTGATTCATTTCATGGGTCTCGAGAGGGCAAAGACTAAACTTAATAACCTGAGAAGTGAGCATTTTGAGAAGTCTGATGTGGGGCCAGGCCTCACATTTGTACTCCTAATGCTTACTCAGATGAAAGTTGTTCGCCTTGTGGAGATTTCTGAGAAGGTCAAAAATAACAGCATTACATTCCTCTTTGGAAATACGCATTCCCTATCCCATTCTTTTCCATCTGTGAGTCTGGTATGCTAAATCAAGAGTCCTACTCAACCTCTGCCTCTTCCCATTCCACCCTTGGCACAGAGCAAAGATGTGTGAATCACACGCACACACACGACACTGGGGTAGTCTGCTTTGTCTCATCATGGAAAAGAGTGATCCCATGAAGAATGTACCTGTAAAGAGTGCACCACTCCCTGTTTATCTCTTGACCCTGGCAGAGACCACTGGCTCTCTCCTCTCCACAGCCAGTGGTACACAGTTTCTAGGCTTTAAAAAACTATCAGTTCAGCCTCCTGTTTCCAAGAAAAAGCAATTAACAGAAGCTGTGCATAGAATTTTTATGGCTATCTTCAACAAAGTATCTTGAATTTTCCACCAAAAGTAGCAATGATTTACCCATAAAGGATGACTGCAAGTTATTTTACAAACAAGAATTAGATGTTTCATATTTCTAACCTAAAAAGAGGAATTAGAAAGGAAGCAAACCACTAAGGAAAGCAAACATTCTATAGAAATCTTAAATTAATAAAAGCTCTCTCTCTTCCCAAGTTGTACTTGAGCTTCTCAGCCTGTGGGTTTCTATGGGCAAAACACTATAGAGGACCCAGAGAAAGCTGGTAGGAAAACCACTAACATCCAAGGGATCAGATGGAACATGAACCACGTAAACCTGAGCTCTAATAACTTGAGATAAAATGTCAGAGGCAACATAGATTTTCTTCTTGCAAAGCTCTGAAACATAGGTGTGAAAATCAGGAAATTATCTTTATTTGATATCTAAATTTTCTCTTACTTTCCACACTTTTTTGGTGTTTGTTTCATTTGTATTTGTCAGTCTGGTCCACCTCTTTTTGATTTGTTGTGCTGCAGGTAGGCACTTCATCAGATGCATTCAAAATGTAAGCAAATTAAGAAAGGAACAAAGATTATTATGAATAGAGGTTTTGAAAGGTATTTGTGATTGCGCATATGGTATGTCAATGACATTTAGGGGAGTGGAGTGGCTGATATAAAAGGGTACAGAAAAATACAATGTCCTTCCCATGGGAAAAAAATGTAATTTCAACACTAAGGACAAACAAACAAGAGGGACAAGCAGATGAAATGAAACTCGACTGAGTTGATTTTTAAAAATAAATCATGTGGTTGGAAATGCTGAAAAACTGTCTACTTTAGGTTTGACCCTTTTCCTGCAAGGGCCTGTGGTGCCCCATAGCCCATTGGGTCTTGTGGTCACCCCTTGCCATTCCTTGTCTTGGAGTGTTATTGGGGCCAAATGCGAGGCTGCTGGGCAGGTTTGCATGGTGTGTCCCTGCAAGACTTCCACGGTGAAGTGCAGACAACAGGCATGACACCAACTCCCAACAAAATGCTGTGGGCCTTCTGCACTTTGTTTCATGTGTTCTGTGGAAAATTCCACTGGAAATGATCCATTTTAATGGAAAAATGTTTATAATATTGAAACAGAGCCATTGAAGATAAGAGAAGGGGGGGGGAATTGGGGGTGGTAAAGGGATACTCTGCTCAAATTATTTCTACCAGCACAACAGAAGAACAACTCATCTGTTTGTCTAAACACAATGGATTTACTGTATTTGCTGTTAAATAGAATTACAGGGAAGTAAACCCACTAATGATTCAGGAATAAAACTCAGCTTACTTTTATTTTTCATCCAAAACTAACAAGCAACCATAATTTTGAAAACCATGAGCCATACTGGTGGACAGCCTTAATTTTTCATTGTTATTTTTCTAAACTGTGTATTGCCAGTTAATAAAATGACCTGCACTGGAAGGACTCAGCATATCTTTTTAAATGCTTCAAGGTGATCAAAATGTTTCAGGTTGATCCATGTTAATTCTTTCAGTATGTTTTGCTCTTCTGGAAAATCCAGATATATTTTTGAGCCAAGCTGTGCTAATGTGGCTCTAATAATTGCAATTTAATGCCATTTGTAATGTACTTAAGCAATCAGGTTATCAACTTTAATGAGATGTTGACTTCTCTGGAACAAAAGATCTTAAGTCACACCTGGAAGCAAGATTCCTAAATCTCTTATATGATTCAGAAAATCTTACACTTCCTGCAAGGCTGGCTGATGGTAGAGCTCACCATATTAGAAAAGAATGGCCAAGCAGACCAGACACAGCTGCAGCAACAGCATTCTAACTCCTCCCAAAAGACCAGAATACCAGATCTACTATTCTTGATCACATGGTACAGGGGTCATTTATACTCATACAGTGACTGACTGAGCAAATGATGTGAAATGATCCATCCCTGCAGCTCTGACCTCATGGCACTGCATGGACCCAGAAGGAGATGGAGTTCACTGAGACATCTATTCCAAATTTATTTCAGAGTTGGTGGAGCTTAGGATTTTATTATCTAATCTGCTTTCTAACATACTGAGTTAAAAAAAAAAAAACCTCATCATGTTTCCAGACACAGAAACAGTCCTATACTCCCTCCACCTTTTTACAATGCATTCCAGCCACAAACATTGTTTTTTCACTATCACTGATGTCCTGTTTAGTATGAAGAATGACCCTCTGTTTGTCTTGGGTATGGTTATTTACAAGTGTTTTTAAAATGTCTAGGAACAAGATGGAAAGGGAAGAAAAAAGGCCAAAGGGGCTAAAGGTGGGAGAGGGCCATTAGCAATAGTTTGTTTTATTTCATGTAAAAGTTCATTCTGGTGCTGTTTTAAAAAAATAAGCCTGTGTGCTTTATTGCATGTGCTTGTGCTCAGCAAGGGTTATTTTGATCAGAGGGCTTCAGTGAAATATGGGAGCTTTTTCCACTGATAACCTGGAGGGTCTAGTTGGTGTATTTGCTAAGTGATGCCTATGAGACCCAACACAACTGAACCATCTGGGGACTGGCTTTAACCTTTCATGGTTCATTTGTGTTTCTTTTAGTGAAATCTGTAAATGATGGAGGTCGTGCATGCTCCAGCCCCAGCTGGTACCATATTCGGGACGTAGCTCTGGACAGTAAGTCATGGGCAGCAATGGATTAGCAAAGCTCAAAGCTCAGGTGCTGTTACCAAGGGAGGGGCTGGTACATTTCCTCAACTGGAAACCTTGGCAGGGAGAGGTGGTGGGCTGGCTAAGTGGCCAAGTGTTATGGCCAGCCCCAAACCTCATTGCCTGGTAGCATTTACAACACGACAGTATTGCTGCCTGAATTAGAGGACTGGAGCCAAACTGAAAGCCTGTGCCTTTCTTCCCTCACCACTACCCTATTAACATCCCAAGTGGAAATCCCCTTGTGAAATACTTTATCCTCCAGATTTCCCTAACTTCCCTGAAGAAATATGCATTAGCTTTTCATTTCAGAAGGCAGTCTGAAAATAAACATATCTTCTAGATCTTCTTAATCAAAAAGTTCACAGCATTTATTTTTTTACTCAATTTTGGAACCAGGCTAGTCATATAATTTCTGTTCTCTATGGTCTTAGGGGCCTTCCAGTCTTTCTACAGTATTTATTTTTGCTTAGTTCTCCCTCTCTACTAATGCTCTTCCTTCAGTCACCTCCCCATCTTCTAAGTCTCCCTTTCTAGGAAAGAGTAGGTGTATTTACAGAGGCTGTTTTTTTCCCCATCTTCATCCCTTTGCACTCTTTGACCTCTCTGAGTGGTGGAGAAGGGAGGGAGGAGGGAGAGTGAGGGGTAGGGAAGGGAGGAAATGTGAACCTCTGCCTGCTCCAAAACTTAGCTCCAGACAAAGCTCAGGTTCCCGGTGTGCGGACAGAAGGGTATATATTTCAGTCAAAAGCTACCCTGAACTGTTTTTTCCAACTCAAAAATTCTTTTCTCAGTCCCCATCTGTAAAATTTCACTTTCCTAATATTTTTTATTTTCCAAAGCTGCTTTGATAAGGATGTATTTTCTCCCAGAAGAGTTTTTCAGTTACTCTGCAACTCTGCCTTGGACATAAAAACACCCAAAATATCCAAGTGTCCTTTCCAGTTTTCAGCTCATTGAAAGTAGATTGATATATTTATTTACTTATTTAATAGAAGGAGAATACCAGAACACAGTGACACTTGCTTTGTTTCTGCTCCTGTTGAAGACAAACTACCGCACACTCACTCTCAGTTTCATTGTCTTGCTGCTCCATCCCACTGCTGCCTCTAAATGTGTGTGGGGAGTGTTTCTGTTTCATTTTTCCTACTATTCCTCTGAGATAAAAGTTTCATTATCAAAGTCAGCAAGAAGGCTTTCATGAGATAAAAACAGAATTAGAGTTACCCTTGAAAGTTGCAGCATTTCTTTAAGAAGGACAAGCTGCGGTGCTGAGTGAGCCAATACCTGTTATAAACCTGCTGCAGTCAAGGCGACCACTGGTAGGCTTTCAGGTATTTATATTGGCCAAATACACTCAATTTGCAAATCAAAACAAAAATGTCAGGAGTTTTGTGTGTGTGGTCTAATTGAGGAGCACTGTTTTCTGAGTTGTTTAATTCTGAGAGAGGAAAAAAGTATTGTGTGCCAGTTTATTAAATAATTTATGACTCAGTAAAGAAAAGAAATACCTTGGAGGCTCCAATTAGTGTGCAGAAGTATCACTTGGAGACTACAATGTGCAGGACATAGGAATAAAATGTTCCTGCTTTCTCAGTAAAGAGAGGCTCCTGTAAGGTTCCTGAGATGTGGCTTGAGCTGGCCACCCCAGGAGCCATGTATGGGCTTGATTTTCATTTTTCACTATGAGGTGCCTTAGTTTAGGGTCACTACAATGCATGTTGAATCAACAACCATGCTTGATTAACAAGCAGAGGATTGATATTATTGACATCTTATCCAGGACAAATCCATTTTCACTGGGCTCCTGCAGCACATACATCTCTTGTGATGGGTAAAAGCTGCCTTGAGACGAAGAAAGACAAAACATGGATTGTTCATCACATTAGCAGCTTCAGCAGACACTAAGGGGAAAAACAGACTGCAGGACTGATGAGAGTCCTGAGTTTAACAATGGCAACATGCCCCTTGGCTGGAGCCTGTGTGCAGAGACCATCAGTCCTAATTTTGAAGATGCTTTGCAATGAACTGGGTTTTCAGTGAACCACCATTTTCCTTCTGGTGCTAAAATTCCAAATTCCTTTATGAGTTCTTCATTTCCAAAATTGCTTTTAGAGGTTTTGTGGTAACACTTCCTTATTGCACCATAGGCCCATTGTGAATGCACCGTGAGGACAGAAAGGACTGGGAATAAAGGATGAGGGAGGCAAAGAAAACATCAGTTGAGTTCCTTGGAGCTCCTGGAGGATTACAACATTCCTGGGAGAACTAGAATCACTGTGAGCTCTCTCAGAAAGCCACAGCCAGTCACATCCCTTGGGTCTGCCATAGGCATCTGCAGCTGGAGGCAGTAAGGCTGGTATGGGAATTCTGTGCTTATAAACAATGAAATTTGCCACTAGGGCTGAATAACTGCATCTACTGGATTAAGAAACAAAAGGAACTGCAAAGATTTATGGATGTGCTGTCCAAGCACTTACAGACAATTGCATGCACAAGGAACAGGTTGCTCAGAGAGAGATGGTATAGGCCCCATCCCTGGAGACTTTCGAGGTTAGGTTTGATGAGGCTTTCAGCAGGTTGATCTAGTGGAAGATACCCCTGTTCACTGCAGAGGAGTTGGACTAGAAGGCCTTTGATGGTCTCTTCCAACTCAATGCATTCCATGATTCCATAGCATCCCAGTAAGCTCAAGAGAAGGAGTTCACTCAACATACACTTAAAATTATCCTTGCCTTTGCAGTACAGTGATGCTAAACTAACATAAAGTGGGACTGCTGAGCACTCAGTGGGGATCTCAGCCCTTTTGAGGACCGGACTTCCCAAAAGACAGTGTATTGTGAGGGAGAGAGAGACTCAGCACAATGGCGGCCAGGCAAGGCATAGGCAATAGAACAATCTGTGACAAACTCTAATCCCAGTCCTTGACTGCAAACATGTTCTCTTTCTGTTGTGCCATTTCACATGATACAGCTGGCTCTGACTAGTGAGTACAAGCTTCTTTCCCTCCATGTTTTCAGGGATGAATAGCACCATAGGGAAGATGCATTAGAATGGCTGCTGTCCACAGGAACTGCCTTCTCCTGAAATGCCTCATTTGAAAGTGGTGCTTGTGCTCTCTGGACTTGTGCACCTGCAAAGGGAAAGGGAATGTCAGTGTGTCTGCAATGGGCTGTAGGAGCCACTCATGCACAGGAAAGAGCCTGGCTTTCCAGGGCCTGGAGATCCTAGGCACTGCTCGGGCCTCACAAGAGCAGATGGAGAGGGGTGATGCTGCTGAGAGCAGAAGAGCAAAGAAACAGGGGGAGGTGAAGTGTCACGAGTTGGAATCTGGCCACAGTGAGATGCCAAGCACTTCTGCACTTGCAGAAGTTGCCATGGTATTTTAATAACTGCAGGCAATTTAGTGGCCCATCTGGAAGTTGACAACACTGGTACAGCTGGGTTCGTGCCACACACATCATTGATTGGTTTTCTAGTGAGGCAGCTCTCTTTTAGAAACCAAAAGGAAATCTGTTTTCTGCCTCCTTTTATACCAGCATGTTCTGATGTATTGGCAGGTCTGTCCTTCTGTGTTCCCTGGGTCTCCAGTTTGCAATATTCTTAATTTATAACAGTGGGTCGGCAAAGATGTAGAGAAAAAGTGAATTGTGTACAGCTGCAGGATATGGTCAAGTCTGACTCTACCTTCTTCTTTTGTTCAAATGTACTAAGAAGCATTGATTTCCATTCAGTGCAAGTATCTATTCAACTTTCTGTGCACAACAGAACCGAAAAAGTGACTGTTCCCACTCTTCAATTCCTCTTACAGTTGCACATATGAAACTCTTCAGAAAGGTCCGTGACAGTGCACAAGGCCCAGTTCATACATCTTGATAAATGTGATTTCTTTTATTTATCTCAAAACCCCTTCACTTCAGGCTGGTAAAGACTGTACAGAAGAATCCAATTTCTAAGTGCTACCTTCTCAACTCTTATACAGTTGTTTTTTGGTCCTTTCCTCTAATTCTTCTTACCTTTTGATAGAGACTATCAAGAGACTCAGAAACAATAAATAGAAATGTTGTTTAAGTTTATCTTAAGAGAATATGGGATGTTGGCTCAAGGAACTTTGCTGATTATCTTGGCTAGCCTTGGACGTTTCCTTTGGCGTATTTATAATTGCTATAAAAAAACACATTCAAGCTGAGCCCACTTCTAATACTGTAGATTCAACTACTTGACTTCAGATACATGGACATGTTCTGCCCCCTGCATTTCTGGGATTGTCCCAACATAACAAAAGTGTAATTTGTCCCACAACTCTCAGGTACTTGATTTCTTAGTTATAACTTACTTATTGATTTCAGGATGTTTGTGTTGTGAATGGCATTTTAAACTTCTGGGAGAGGTTGCTAATAGGAGTGAGAAGGAGAAAAGGAAACTGCACATTCTATCTAATAAATATGTGACACTTAATTGAAAAATCTGTTGTATTCTTTCAACAAAAGAGGAAGAATGCAATGCACCCATATTCCCTCTTTCCCTGAGATACTGGCGCAAGTCCTGGATTCACTGAAATTTATAGGAAGCTGTAATTAATTAATGTCAAATACCAGATTAGCTCATGTGTTCAATATATCTCCATTCTGATGTGGATGTAAAAAAGCCTTTGATTAATGAACACAACCTTGCCCAGATATTTGAGGGCTTTTATTTACTAGCCACAGCTTTTTCTGGGATTCTATATCATCAGCACACAAAGTGACTTCAAAGTCAGTGTCTGGAATTCATTATTGGTACTGCAGATGAAGTCTATGGGCTGCACCTTTAGCCCTGTCAAGTCATTTGCAGTTTATTCGCTGATTTAGCTGTGCCCACATTTCATTCTGATGCTTCTTTTGATTAACTTCTTTAATAAGCAAAAGACAAAAAATGCCTACATGACCAAAGGCTATTACATGCTCTGCAGAGCTCAAGGGGTTAGCCAGAAGACAGTGTCTTGTCTTAAACATCCATCTGAAGCCCAGACCTAGAGGAAAGGAGCAGGTAAGGCTGGACACAGTGAGGGCAGAGGTGGCTGCAGGGAATTGTCACCATGTATAAGCTATCACTGCCTGTCTCAAGACATGCAGGTAGTAGGTCATAGCAGTTTGCTGTCCTTCAGATAGGAGTTCATTTATACTGCTGTAAATATGGCTCTTCTACAGCTAAATTTCTTGCCGATTCCAACTGCAGTCTAGTTCATCCAAATCATATCTCCAAGATAAGGGGCATGATCTAGCCCTAAGACCAGAAACACAACTTCTGTCATCTATTAACAAGAAAAACAAAACATGTTCCTGTCCAGCCAAGTCACAGCATCTGAGCCAGAGGGCCCACAATGGCCCTCCCTTTGCTTTCAGCATGACTTCAGCTGTTTGATGATGAGCTGTTTCAACAGCATTGTAAGCCTGCATCGTGCAACTGAATGTCACTGAATCACCCAGCAAAAAGTCTCCCTGTAGCTCCAGAGTAGGGAATACTCATCAACAGATCAGGGTCTCTTCTGAGGTCAGTTGCAGATACTTACTTGCTATGTGCTTTTTGGGAGTGAGGTGTTAGTATTTTCTGTAGTGGCAAAACAGATCAGAAAGGCTCCTGGCTCTGGCAGATCAGACAAGGCTGGGAAACTCTTGAAAATGAAGCCACCTGCTTAGATTTTGTGATCAGGAAGGCTGACTTCATGAGCAGTGGATGTGGCTCAGTAACATTTTTGGCAGTCAGCAGATTGGACTTGTACGAGAACGTGGGCTGGTTTCCCTATTGAGTTTAGTTTCATCCACAGAATAAAATTAGTGACTGACATTCCTGGATTGTTTTGGAGCCTGTGATGCTTTTCATAGGTTTCCACTGATTAAACTGAATGAATTTCCATTTCCTCCAGGGAGTCCAGACCTGCTCTTCTAGGCTGGTGGGAATGTGTCAGGGAGCTGTGCACAGGGGATCTTCATGTTGATGCTGGTAAAGAACTATTCATAGTCCCAATTCCCAGCCCACTTCAAACAGTCTAAATTGGGAGAGATCCTAAGGAAACCATAGAGATCCTGTAAAACAGAGAACAGTGGTTGATGCTTGAATTCCGTTTCAAATATCGCATCAGGACTCCAGTACAATCTGGTACAGAGTATAGACACTTCATTAGGAAAACCTTTATTTGGCTAATTAGGTCTCCAAAATAATAAAATCCTTATTTGAAAAGCTATAGTCTGATCCACTGTCAAGCATGTGGAACAGGTTCCCTGTCTGGGTCCAAATGAAATTGTTTAATAGGCTGTTACAGACAGACCTGTGAAAGTAGGCAGATTTTTCAATTCAAGCTGTGGTACTGGGTGGGCAATGACTCAGTCCCAATGGTACATTGCATATTAGCACTACTGCATATCTCCAGGTCTGATTTTCCTTGTGCTGACACTCCTTTTGCTCTGCAAATGCTCCATCCACGTCCACTGAGTTTTAAGAAAGCCACCTTTTAAGTCTGAATATTGTTGTCAGGTCTCCTGGCTGTCATTAGGAGGGAGCTGTGTAATTGTCTGCTGTCTGTAAATCAGCAAAGTGTTGCAAGAGCTGTCTCATCAGCAAAATTGAAGTCCATTTACACCACCACATTTTGGCCTACCATGATGAATGTCCCCACTTCAAAGCCTGACAGCAGCATAGAATTTCAGAAAGCTATTGGCCAAGTTCAGGGAGTCCAGCAAGCTTTCCAGGTGAGGTTGATTCTGTAAACATTCTTTGGGGAGTATTTGCAGTAATTTGCATTTATTCTGAAGTTTGGACCAACTCTGTGACCAAACCCTTTTGCTAACTGTTTCCATCTTCCAGTCCCCTTGCAGGCCCCCACCAGACACAAGATATATTTCAACGAGTCAGTTTTAAAAATAAAAATCTAGCATGTGAGCAGGTTCCAGCATATGTCAGGAAGAGATAAGTCACCCAAAAACTATGATGGCCCACCAGGGTGCCTTAAGTGGAGTTAAACTCCTGTCCACACAGACCTTATTAGGATCTTTCTCTCCCTCTCTCTCACACTTCCTTTTGGCACTTGCTCTATAAACTGAACAGCACCTGAGCCGACATCTCAAACTTCACCAATCTCTGTGAAGTTCAAATTGAGTTCAAATGTCCTAATTAAAATGTGCCCTTCCTCTTTATCATTAGATAGCTTCAAGCAGATGACTGGAGCTTCCTGAACTGGGAAAGGTTGGTCAATGGCCTTTTATCCAAGGGGTAAAACAACTCTGCTGGGAAACAAACTTGACTCAAGCAGAGTGTATAAAGACATCCATTAAGTCAGAGCAGTAGCAGTTGTGTTAAAACTAACTCTTCTCATCATGGTCTTGTGAGAGAGGATTTTGTCCTCTGAAGTTGATGTATGGGTCTCTGACTTCCACTTTTTACCTGATTCATGTGACTGGTTCTTTGACTCCAAGCACCCAGGATGGTGAGCGTTTGTTTCCTGTCTTTTCTTGGAGTGAGATTTGTTCTTACCATTGGAATACTGCTGGGAATTGAGGGCAAAGAAGGAGGAACTTTGTGAATAACTTGAGTTTCTGCTACAGTTGCTTAAAAAAAGAGCTAGGACCACCTTAAAATTTAAAATACACATTCTTTTCAGAAATGTGCTGACCTCCAGCCATACTGCACTTTCTCAGTCCAGAAGCAATGATTCATTAAATTTTTGGCACTTCTCTTCCTCATAAGAAATGAAACACCAGTCTCTCTGGTCCCAAGTTTCACTAAAATGAGAAATGAAAGCCTATATCCTTGAAAAACAAAAGCCAAATAGTTTGAAAACCTCCGCGTTAATTTTTTAAGACAAAATTCATTACAGCTCTGCCACTGGCAGCACTTGCCCTGGCACAACATTTTTCAGAAAAAGATGGTTACAGTTGCTTCAGTCTGAACCTTTGAGCCCACTTCAGCTTGAGTTTCTGCTGTTTGTACTTCCTAATTTCTTCCTTTTTCAGAAAAGTGAACACAAACCTGCCCTGTAGGTGAGCAAATTCTAGCCTAAGCTCTTCTCCAACTTTGAACTATTTTGAGGAAAGGGGAATATGGCATCAGGAGAAAGACCAGAAGAACTACTTCCTATCAAACTCCAGATGAGTTCAAACAGCTCTAATCTCAGGCCTGATTTTCCTGTTTGGTCCTGGACTATGCAGTGCAATCCTCATCATGGCTAATATGACAAGACTGATCAGAATTCTCCTGAACTCCAAACCTGTACTGCCACAAGTCTGTAGGAAGAAACACGTCTTCATCAGCTATAGCTGCAATGGTCATGAAGGGATGGTCAATCCTGCAGGGTGCTCAGCAACAAACCTGCGAGGATCTCCCCTTCCCAGGGGATTACTGTGTTGAAGTGAAGTACCCAGTTCAATCCTTCCCTGACAGCTCATGTGCTTAGATATTTGTTTAGGCTGTGGCTTCATGAGCAACTCATGCTGGCAGAATCTGAAGCTCATGCTCCTGTCTTCCTTTCTTAGGCCAACACAATAAAAACAAAATCATTAAATCACTGTTACTTTCCTAATCCAGAGCATGGCAGACTGGCTGTGTTTCCTTTGGGAATAGTGATGCCTGAAAGAGCTGTGGAAGAAGTCTCCTGTAAAGGCTTCCCTTCCGGTTGCTGATGCAGTCCATCAGTAAAGAACCAGAGGTTCCTTTGCCTGCAAAATTTTGTTATTGCAGTAGTAACAGTGCTGAAGCCATAATGAAAGAACAGGCCAGTCAAGGTTTGTATGGAGAAATTATATGTTTTATTAGAGTAGCTAATACTGTTGGAAAAACCAGGCACATTTTTTCAAGCAATATTATCCTTTATTATCTCACTGTTCCCCTTCCCCTATGACCCCTACCATCCTTCATCTGAAACAATAAATACTTAAAAAGTGGAAGGAAACCTGACCCTGTGGGGCAGGTAAGAAACAAAGGCTGCTTCTGACTCCTGATCCCAACATGTCTCCCACTAGTGTTGGTACAAACTCTCCCAATGCTCAAGGGTATTGCATGCCCCTGTCTGCCCTGTTGTTCTGTGCCAGAAACAACAGCAATGAGAAAAACTTCTTGTGGTGGTGTCAGTAATGAGTGTTTCTGATTGGGGTCCCTAATCTAGCCTCTTTGTGCACCTCTCTCAGCACCTTGTGGATCATTGAGAGCCCCTTGGCAGCTGGAAGTTATAGTCTTGCTAATATGCTTAGCATCAGGGGAAGAGATGTTAAGTTACATCTCAGGAAAATCTTTCTGGGGTAAAGTTACTGAGGCACCAGAAAAGATTTGTCTGGGATCAGTGCAGAATCTCCACTGCCGAAGAACCTCATGAGGTCAGAGGAACGTTTGTTAAAAATGACATTACTTAAAAATACCATACACTGACTGAAGGCAGGGATGTGGAACAAGTTGAAGTGATGTCAGCTCATTTTTGGGACCTCATTTTCATTTCAGTGCTGCTCATTTTTCTGATGCATCTATGTGGGTCAGTCTCAGCTCTGCTGTCCTGCCCCAGCATAATGGAAGAGGGACAAAGGAACTGCTTTCAATGCTCAGTGGATTTGCTTTACACATAAATGTACAGTAAAGAATGGCTGAGGAAAGCAGCCACATGTAACCTCAGAAGAGTGCTTTGTTGACCTTCCTATGACTGCCACCCAGTTGAGGCACCTCTAGCTTGGATGATGTAACCACGAAGCCCTTTATCAGACAAGTAGAGAAAGAGAAGGTTTCTCCACAGACTATGGTCTCCTCATTCACAATAAATTGCCAGTAGGCTTTCAGGAACTGGTCTTGGAGTACCACTTTGTCTGAGGCAGTAACAGGATGAGGAGGGAGGAAAGGATCATAATGAGGGTTTTGAAAATACTTTTCAATATCACCAGAAGACTATAATAGACACCAGACCTTGAGTAATTTTCTCAGAATAACACCTACTGGGGAGATACAGAGCCTGAGGTGACACTTGGATGTCAACAGGAGTGCATGTGGTTTAAATTAAATTAGTTCAAGGATTTTGAGAGTGAGGAAGACCTTTGTGTCGTCTTGATGGGGACAGAGGGGCTGCCAAACCTGTGCAGGGCAGAATTTCAGCTGCCTGAATAATCACTTTGCCATGTTATCTCCATGTTATTTCATACCACAGTAATCAATTCCATGCTCTGATTTTTTCCCAGGGCAGAAATGTCCCAGGAACTCAGCACAAATCAGGAAATATTGCCCCATTTCAGGAGCCAAGGACAGTAGATATACATGATGACAGACTACCCACCTCTCATTTGTAAATTAAGCTGACAGTCATAGAAGGTTTTCCTTCTCTAGAGAATATCTTGAGCTGACTGAAAAACTCTAGCAGAAAAAGTGAGGGATGCAAGAGGAAGAAAGTGATGGAGGGGCTGTGAAAACATGTAATTTTAAACAGAAACTTGTAGCATCAGAGTTTTCTTTTAGCTCTTGTTCTCATTTATATCAGCTTTTTGATTATATTTTGAATCTAGACTAATTTTGTTTTAGGTTATGTTGGTGTTATTTAAGTTGTACAATGTTTTATAAAAAAAATAATCCAGTTACCTGCCCTCTCTTGGGATACTATTGTTACTCAGTTCTTTCAGTTGCTGGTTTTAACTTTTCAGTTTAACTAAAATATTCGGGTTTCCAGGGCAATGAGCACAGAACATCTTGTCTCCTTGACAGTTGGCACTGCAAATCAGTTGCTACCTGGTCCTTCCCTTGTAAAGTCTCATATTGCAGTACACCAAGGTGAGTTCCACAGGGCCTGTCATTGTGCCCTGCAAGTCCCTGGGGATGAGCAAATGTAATTTGTGAAAGGATTTTGAAAGTCTTTTGAATAAGAGGATAATCAACATGATGAAAATAAAGAAATAAAAAAGGGGCAAATTCAAAATGGATCAGAGGAAACACCTCTCTAGCCAATGCATGATCAAGTTAGAAATCTCATTTCCTACAATATTGCTAGATGAAATAAAAGGAAAATTGCCAGCAGCATTCTAAAAGGAATGATTTTTTCTACAGATAACACGCATATATGAAATTATAAATAATGAATAGTAAGTTTATTTTAAAGGAGATACATAAGGAGATATTCTTAAGAGTAGATAATTTCATTATCTCCTTCTGTGGAGAGTATCTTCCCCAAAACCACAAATGCACACTAGCAGTTGTCAAAAAATGAGAAGCAGCACTATGTGAACTTTCTTCTACACTGCTGTCTTGTTCATATGCTGGAAAACTGAGAAGTCACTGAGACAAAATATTTGTCAGTATTTTAAAAGGAGTGGAGAAATATTAGAAAACAAAAACATCCTAAACCTTGCTGAGATTCTGTCCTGCATAAATCAAGAGCTTCATATATATGATTATATATGTTTATAAATGAACCTTTTTAATACAGTAAAAGACTCCCTAAGGACTCAAAGATGGACTGTATACTGGGAGAGCCTTGTAACAGTCCATCTTTCCAGTATACAGGCAGTGCAATTCCAGCAGAAATAATTTAAGGTTAGGAAATGCCTGGCTGAAGGAGGATTTTTGAATGACATATCCCAACCATCAGACAACCTAAAGGAAAGGCAAATTTCTTTCCATAGGCTTTTACCCATAAAAATGTTTGCTCAAAATGACCCAAAGGATGTTCCAGCCTGCTCTCCCTGCCACTGCTGCATGTTCCCTCACACAGACTATACATGGATGGGTTTTACACTATTTTACATTATCTATGTTGTCATCTGGCTGGTCTAATTGGAGCTGACTGTATTTCTGGTCTATTGAGACTACACATCTCTGTCTTCACACCTCTCTTGGCTACAGTAGCTGCTGGAAAGAGCCCTAGGGACAACTGACATTCTTGACTGCCAGCCCAAATGTGTTGGCTGGAAGAAAAACTATTTCCCAAATGACATCCCCTCCCCCATAGAGGTTTTGGCAGTCACCAGGCTGCCATCTCCAGTCAGGAACATCTGGCTGTGGGATCAGACAGAGGCAGAATTCTCTGTGACCTCTGATCCTGGCTGCTCTGTTCCTAGCCCTGAAAGGGGGACTGCCATTGCATACCAAAGTAGCCAGTGGCCTCAGGCTGGTTCCCAAGATCATGCTTCCACCAGGTGCTGACTGGCTGTGGGCTGGCAGCCCCAGATGCAAGGTCAGGGCCTGAGAGGGGCACAGATCCACCTAAGAGGCAGTACCCCCTCCAGGATGCTCCAGGGTGCCCTCCCTGCATGTTGGTGGGAGCCAAACTCACCCACCCATGATACAGGCTGCCCTACACCCCAGCCAGGCAGTCCCTGGGGCTTTTGTTTGTGCTGAAGCAACAGCAGCTACTTCACATGTTAGAGAGGAAAGGTGACACTGGGTCAAATTCTACTGGTGCAGATGTTGGCAAACAGCTAGATCATCTGCACTCAAGTCACATGAGTCCATTGTTGTGTGACTGGGAAGTAGGGTTTGTATGTCTGGATTTGTGTCTTCGTCACAGAGGAATTTCTGGCTTGCATCCACACCCAGGAATTCACGAGAAAAAGTATTTAATGTCACTTTCCAGGTGGCTGAGAGAAAGCAAAAATCCCTAGTACATTTTCACTTTCAGCCAAGCTGCATTTAAGCAACTATGGATCAGCAAAAGAAATCTGCTTAGAGTCCTAAGCCATGAAGTTTCCTCCAGAGTCTTTCCATACTAAGTTACAGGATCTACACCTCCCCCTCCTCTTTGTCTTCGCGAAAATATGAGTCCATCTGTTCTATCCAGCCTGATGCAGCTTGAGGAATCTCATGTCACTCCTGTTTCAGCTAGAAAAGAGCCTGAGCTGCACATTTTTGGATGGAGATGTCTGTGTTTGTTTCACAGCAGTAGATTTATATGAGAAGGCGGAGGGAGTCTTCTCAACTTTGCCCCAGTTCCTTTAAAACAAAAAGCCAGTAAGGAGGGATGGCTGTGGCTGTGGATTGGGCCCCATCCCTGCTCTCCATGGTGACGGGCTGCCGTGTTATTCCCAGGGATCTGCTGCAATGGTTAAAAGGGGACTGAGGATTTCCTCACAAGAGGGCAGCTCAGAGTGAAAGTGTCAGCTCTCCTTCACTACAGAGCAGCCTCCCTGCTACCTCTCTTACCTGCGCTACCTGGGGCATGAAGAGATCAGGAGACAGGAAGCCATACATGAGAGTCAGCTGGAAAAGCCAAGGTGAGGATGGATGCATGTCTGACATCCCAGTAGGAGGGCTGAAAATAGTCCAGAGACTCAGTGCTTTCCCAGGTTCCACCAGAGACTGTGTACTGAGGCCACAGTGATCTCACAGACTCCTCTTTCTGAGAGTCCACTTTCTGCCCACTCTGCTGCCTCCTATCCTTCAGAAGGGCACAAAGCAGAGGGGAGGGCAATACAGGGAGAGAATGAGTCCAAGAAATTGCTGTGAAACAGATGTCTGGGAATCATTAAAAAAATACTCTCAATCTTCCCAGAGCAGCTGAAAGCTTTACTGCCAACAGCACTTGGCTGCCAGTCTCCTATTGCTGTATAAATTATGATAATGGTCTTCGCTACTTCTTCTCCTCAGGTTCTCCTCCTCTCTGTGGGGGTGGGCTCTCCTTGACAACCAGAAAGCTCTTGTCATATGTAAGGAATTGTTGGCAGCGAAGGACTGTGATTAAAGAGAAGAGCCCCTTCTTGAGAAGGGGTAAGGTCCCTCCTCAAGCTAACAACCACCACTGATGGGCATTTTGTGCTCATAGCACAGCTGCTTTTGGTTCCTTTAATAAGCAACACCTGCCTATTAATAAGCACTGAACTTTAATAGGGATTAAAAGTTCAGAAGCTTCCGGATTTTATGGAAAAAAAAAGAAATAAGCCTCTTTCTTTGTGATAGTACTGACCATAGTCCTTTGTACAAGAATCTGAGATGCAGGTGCCCTCCACCATGGACCATCACATACCTTTCTAAGCAGAACATTCCTTCTGCACTCTGGTTAATCCTGACCTGCTGTCTCAGCAATGTGCAAAGGGTTCCTGCTCCTGGACTGAAATCCAGCACTTTTCTCACTTTGTATTAATTTTCATGAAACTTGGCTGAGGTGCAAGGATTTGCTCTGCAGCATACTCAAAGAGCCCTTTCTATAGATAGATAGATATAGAGCCATCTGTTCAGTCGCCTGAGATATTTCCAACAGTAAACAGAGCAATAGTAAAATCAACACACCAAATAAAAATTTAGTGGCCATGGAAAAATTTCTTATTTTAGAGCAACTCAGCAGAGCTCTTTGTCCTGCAGCACCCATGTCATCTATGAATGCATGTGGAGTTAGAGACTGACTAAACATCCTAGAAGTGAATGTTTCCGTGTAGCAGTAGTGTCCCCACACTTGCCTGATATATGAATACAGACAGCTCTTCCTCCTGTAGGGTTTCAAGCTGTTATACTTATCTTTCACACATCAAACTTAACCAATACGCAGGTATGAGGCTTGTCAAGGTTGATGATAGGACCTGATGATCTGAAAGGTCCTTTCCAACCTAGGTGATTAGAAATTATTAAATAATAGTAACAAATATGCAAATACACACAACAAAAGATTTGTGGACACATTCTGATTGTGCTTCAGGTCATGTGCACAGCAGATCAAGTCCAGTAAAGATCACAGATGAAGATGAGTTTTCCATATCTAGATAAGGTATATTGACAAAAGTAGAGGACAGAGAGCTATTCTGACTCCCAGGGACAAATTCAAGATATGGCTGTCCCAAATTTGCCATTTTATTGGAACAAAAATCCTCATGCTTCTCCAGAAAATTTCAGTTCTCACATGCAGGTCTGCTGAGCACATGTGATAGCTCTACTGAATATATAGAAAATTGGTATCAGGGCTGCTGAGCAGAAACCTAGCAGTCCAGCCATCTCGCTGGCAGATCATAAGACTAAACCAGTGAGTCTTGACACTTCCTTCCACAGTAGTCCTCTCCTTGGTTCACTGGTATGGTTTCTGCGTGGACTTTCCTCTGTCAGCCACTCAGGCTTGAACACTGGGCTTCTGGCTTCCCATCTGACACTGGATTGTTTGATTTCAGTGGACTCTGGCACAAGTAAAAGGCAAGTGATCCCTCCTTTCACTTACTCAGAAATGAGAAGCAGGTACATGCAGACCTGCACCAGCCAAGAGACATTTCTCTGTAAATCTTCCTGTGCCTGGGATTAGTGACAACACAGAATATTTTGCAACATGAATGCTCATGTACTCATTTGGGCTGCTTTTAAGCAGTGGAAAACATGCAGGCAGTTACATTATCACAGAGTAAAGCAGCCTCAGTGCAATTACTGGATTTCTTTCAGATCAAAATGGTGCTGTACAGCAAATTGATAAACTCTGTGCCAAAGCATGTCCTACAAAAGCTATATTACGGTAAGGATCCATTCTCGGAGGCCTTTCATGTTCTTTGTATATTGATGTCATGGGCTGACATATCCAAATTTACTTGCACTCTAGAACTGTGCTGCTTCTCTTTAGTTGTTTTGTGATAAAATCTCAAGTTTTTCCTAAATCTTTTCAATAAATGTTCTTAATGTATTTACTAGAGACGATAGGAAAAGCCAGCCAAGTGTAGCATTCCAGGACCAGCTCTCCCTTCACACAGGGAAAAGCTTAGAAACTGGTCCAGCTTAAATCAACTAAGACTGCCAAAGTTCTACCACACCTTGTGCTCCTTTCTCCCACATTCCCTGCTCTCCTCTGCCAGCCCCATCCTCACTGGCTTCTTACTAGGTTCTGAACAGAGCACCTTTGCTTTAAAGGCTGAAAAAATACAGTTTCTCCTGGTAACATGGGAACAACTCAGTAGCACAGCTTGCACCAGGGTCTGCAAGTTAAGAATGGACCAAAGCTTCTTAATGGTGGAGGTGCTGATTGGAGCATTGTTTGTGTGTTTTTTTCACAGAGAAATATAATAAAGTAAAATTAATCAATGAATATTGCACAGGAAATTTTTCATAAATTATAAAAGCATTAATTAATTGGCCAAAAGTAAGTAAGTTAATCTGGAAAAGATGTTATGAAGTCTTATGGGAGCAGCAGCTGGAATGCTTCATGCCACTCCTCTCTCCTTCATGGGCTGAGACACATAGGAGGACCAAATCCCTCAGTGTCAGAAAACATGGACTACCAGACACATCAGGGAAAGTAATGCATAGTAATGCTTGGATTCTTTCCTGGAGACTAAAGGGTCATCAAAATGCAGTGGTGCCAAAGGAAAGGCAGATGGACTGCAATTGGCTACATCCATCATTTTGCCTTCACATGAAAATCCTCAACATTTGCTGGAACATTAAGTAGCACAGTACAATCCAGGAGTAGGAAATCATCTAGTTTTAGAATACTGTGTTTTCCTATTGTTTGTTGAAACTCATTTCCCTTCTCTGGCTACTCAGACCTAAATTAAGCACGCTTAAAATACAGACAATGCATATGGCACATGTTGAAACTGTATTAGATCATCACATGTGGCTCTGCTGTAGAAGCAGTGAGGCTGCCTGTGTCCTTGGGGGTTACCCCTGGTTTTCTCTCCTTCCTCTCCATGGCCCCTCATTCCTCCCACAGAGAAGTACATCACTGCACAGCCACTTGGGTGCCACAGAAAGGCACATGGATGCACACAAAGAACAGGAAAGGAGAAAGAAAACCAGGGCCGCCTGACAGTCCTTCTGGGGGCTTTAAATCTTTTGTTTCAAGTTGAGTCTTTCATTGAATGACAATGTCTAAATAGTTATCTAATACACAGGTGTAAAAACCTCAGCAAGTACATATATGGTATAAAAGACAACTGCCATGTTCCCCAGGACTGCAAGAAACAGCTGCTTTTGGAGTGCTCCCTTTGACCATGTAAGTTCTAAGGCTTTTCCCCTAAGAAACACTAATGAAAGCTTTGTTTTCTCCTACAACCTAAGGTGGGAGTCACTGACTTATTGTCCCCCAGCATTTGAAAAATTCAGCACCAGAAGTGCTGCCCTGGGCAGCAACCAGATAAAGAGCAGAGAGCACCCAGAGAGAAATTTTGCCTATAGACATTGGGACAGTTGCAGGGCAGCAATGCTTTTCATCAGCTGGGGGAGAAACAATGATATAGGATGACAGTGTTGCAGGTTGCTGGATTTTCATTTTTCGTTTTCTGGGTTTGGATCCTTTCTATTTCCTGGTGGTGAATTGCTGAGCTTGTCCTGGTCTATAATGAAATGATGTCAAAATAGTTGATAAAATGAAAAAATCAAAACCCATTATAAAACATACTTTTGATTACTTTGAAATTAGACTTTTCCAAGATTTAAAGTCTTTTCAAATTACTTTCTGTTTTGAAAATGCCAAAAATCATTTGTTTTGTTGGCAGTGATTTTTAGAAGTGGCCAATTCTGTGAAAATTTTCTTGAAATATTTATGCACTACTGAGTAGTAGAAACTTGTCAGAAACAAGCCAAAATCTTTTCCCATAAGAGGCTAATCTGATACTGCTGAGCAAGTTATAATGGATTAAATGGATATTGCAGAAAAAATAAGATGCTTCAAAACTGAAGCATCTCTTATTAGAACAGGCAATAGAGTCTTCAAAGTACTGTCTCATCATGCAGGGAGTGTGCAGTTACAGTGACTTGCTGTACCACAGGAGTTTCAGAAAACAGTCAGAACATCATTGGTTGCACTCAAGCCATGAGCTTTTTGATTTATTGCTTCTTACTTCTATTTCATTTAAGCCTATTTCTCCCATCTGGTTCCCAGGCTCAGCTGCTGCAGTAGATGTGCAAGAGAGAAGTCATTGCCAGAGAAGGTTGTCAACAAGTCTCATGTTCTTTGCATCCTCAGAAAGAACCATGCTGGTCTCCACACCTGGCTTTTACAAGCTGCTATCACTGTATCAGCACTCATATTCAGTACCTGCGTTTACCCTCACCTTCTACTTTTCTGGAATAAAATGTCCTGCCTCCTCTCTCATTTAAGCTATCAATGCTCTGTTTTTAAGAGTTTTAATTTGGGTGCCTTTTGACTCTCTCTATTTTTTTTTTTTATCCTTAGTGTTTCGTTTAGTTTCTGGTGAGATTTTAAAATCTTCTTGGTGATAATACCGAAAAATATTTCACAGCTACACCCACACACTGTAACACTTGTGACCCAGATGCTGACTGGTCTTTTAGTTTTGTATTTCCATGCTCCATTTGTGTAGTGAGAAGAGTAATTCTCTAGCTAATAGAGAATAATCTGAAAAAGCATGTTAATTCAATACAGTCCTAGATCTGTTTCTCGTACGTTCACTCTGCCCTTCCCAGTTTACACATGGTGTCATTAAAAAACTTTACTCATTGTGAGTATTTTGGCCTGATTCTTGCTGAAATCAAAGTATTCATCCCTCTTGTGTTTTTTTTTCTTTGTCTTTTTNCAGATGCTGACTGGTCTTTTAGTTTTGTATTTCCATGCTCCATTTGTGTAGTGAGAAGAGTAATTCTCTAGCTAATAGAGAATAATCTGAAAAAGCATGTTAATTCAATACAGTCCTAGATCTGTTTCTCGTACG
Organism: Turnix velox; assembly: GCA_013400935.1. Taxonomy (NCBI): domain Eukaryota; kingdom Metazoa; phylum Chordata; class Aves; order Charadriiformes; family Turnicidae; genus Turnix; species Turnix velox. The sequence continues at coordinate 237,687 of VZTY01022262.1, read as the reverse complement.
TTCACTCTGCCCTTCCCAGTTTACACATGGTGTCATTAAAAAACTTTACTCATTGTGAGGTATTTTCTAGAGCTGCATTTTGGCCTGATTCTTGCTGAAATCAAAGTATTCATCCCTCTTGTGTTTTTTTTTCTTGCCTTCCTCCTCTGATGCAGGTTTTGCACATTAGACCTATTCAGAAGCAGTGCAATCCTCTTGCCTGGATTAGGAAAGCATCATTAGCACAAAGGACCTTGTTGCCTATTGGCAGATCTAGACCTGCAGCACTTGGCAGGGGATAGCACAGTGGGACTCAGAAAACTTACATTTAATTCCTTGTGGAGCTGTCACAGACTTCCTTTCTTTGGTTAAATCACTTCATCTGGTCCGCGCTGAAATTCCCCAGCTGTGCAGGGTGGATAATGTTCCCCCTCACCTCCAGTGACTCAAGATATTTTGATGAAGACAAAGGCCAAGGGTCTACAGACACATAGAACCTCGGTGGACTTTGAATAAAATGCCTGATTAGCCTCTGAAATACAGAACAGTTAAAGAACACAAAAGCAAGATGCAAATGAGATCACTGCAAACAAGGATCATATTTCCTACAGCTAATAAATGATTGAATATTGCAAAGAGGAAGAAAACCTCTGTCAGAAAGCAAGGAGTTTACTGAATTCTATAGCTTCAGTTTCCTGGGGAGACATTTAGCTTAAATGGATATAAAAGTGCAGTTCTTCCTCAGTATGCAGGGATGTGAAGACAAGGAATAAACAAAATTAGTTGGGACTTAATTTTCATGTTAACACCTCCCCCTCTCCTAGAGATATACACAACTTCTGGTTTGTATGCAGTGAGACACTGGAACAGGTTGCCCAGAGAGGTTGTGGATGCCCCCTTCCTGGAGGTGTTTAAGGCTGGATGAGGCACTGAGCAGCCTGGTCTAGTGGGAGATGTCCCTGCCCATGGCAGAGGTGTTGGAACTAGATGACCTTTAAGATCCCTTCCAACCCAAACCATTCTATGATCCTATGATTAATTATTATTTGCTGATTAATTTCTTATGCTGAATGAAATGTGGAGTTTCTAAACAGTGAGAGGAGCTACCACAGGTCCCATTGGGATCAAAAAGATCCAACTGTCACTGAGGCTACTTACAGGAGTGGGCTAATTCACTGGAGGAGGACAACAACTTGCTCAGTACACAGTAGAACAGAGCCCCAGCAATCCCTCTGCTAACCAAACCCACGTCTCATCATGTAATCTCTAAATTATTGTTAGGGATAGTTTTTGTATCTCCACATTAATAAATGTATCTTAATTTCAGCTTCTTCTCCATAAAGCATAACAAGTATTTCAAAGTTCCATTCTTTTAACCAGAAAGCATAATCTGGTGCAGTGACCTGTGTTTTTCCTCACAGTGATACATGTCCTTTTACTGTGACTCTTATAGTGTTGCTTGCACAGCCCATCAATTAACAGTGGTAGCTACAAATAAGGGATTTTATACATGTAGTTAAAACAGAACATGGGAGTTTTAATCTCTCCTTGTGTTTCTGTAAAAGTAGCATGAGATGAAAGTGGCAGGAAAGGAGGTTCTCAGGGGGGTGGGGAGCCAAGATAAAAGTCTTCATTTAACACAATTTAAATGTAAATTGTATTGAAACATATTAATGATAGAAAGGAGGTTATGACTGATCACATATGAGGCCTTGGATCATTTGCTAAACCAAACTTCTTCCAGGTATTTTCCTTTTTTCTGTTTTTGCATTCTTCTCCACTTAGCACTTTTGATCATTAACAGAGATGGCTGTTATCAGGGAGTCTACAAAAGAAGCTGCTCAGAGATGGAGCAGGAATACATGACAAAAAAGGAAACTTGGGCATATTTATTATATTCAAGGACAGGGAGAACTTCAAGGGTTTCCTTGCAGAGATAATGAACAAACTAATGCAGAGTGAAACTGAAGGCAAAGACATAAAGTGAGAAAGAGATCTGAGAATATCTCTGCTGGGGAGGAAATGACCTTTGAAGAGTGAAAAAGGGATCAAATAACAAACTCCTTTCACAGCAGAAAGTGCAAATGCAAGTGACACTGGTGTGTAGCTTCTATTCAGTTCAGATGTAGACCTTGAGCTCAAACCAGATCTTAAGCTAAATTATGAGGAAAAAACATCCAGAAGTTTCATGCAGTGGAGAAGTTCTGTTTCACAAAGTGAGCTGATAGCTGAAGAGATTTGGAATGAAAGATTGTGAGAGAGTATGATTATAAACGTCAGATTTTGAACCAAATATGTGCAATTTCACTTTGCTCTGTCATGATATATCATATTGACATTAGAATAAGTATTTTGTTAGTAATTCCCTACAGGGGAATCCAAATGAAGTTCTTGCTTAAATGAGGATTTTTCCCAGTGAAAATTTCGAAGAGCTCTGTTCCTAATGAGTGAGATCACCTTGCTAATTTGTACACGTCTCTCTTCTGCTGCAGAGAAAGATTTCTGGACTAAGCTAAAATCCTCTGTGGGCTATTTATATTTTTCATACATTTCCACAAGAGAACATATCTGAAGAAAAAACTTTAGCTTAGGAGGCCCACTATACAGACATCAGGCAAAACATAAACTCTCCTAATGTAGATGTGACTTCCCAGAGTTTGAGTATCTTTATTTTCACTAGATCTCATGGGATAACAGGTGTGATGGAAAACAGAGATCAAGGACTTCCACCCAGTTTACAAAAGCAAACCTAAGAAAAACATAAATGGCAGCTCTAATTAATTTCCCTAGTGAATTATATGAAAGGTTGTCCAGACAATTATGTCTCTAGAGAACTGAAGTATACCTTACAAAATGGAGCAATCCTGTAGGCACAATAGATCAGAAAGTGAGGTCTTCTAATATTCATCCATCTGTCCATCCTGCTGAGCCACCTGGGGCTCAAGCTGCACTTCATGTTCCCTCTCTGTGTTCTCAAAGCTGAGACACATTAATTTTATTCAGCCCAACAGATCACACTGTAGAGAACCTCATTTACTCCATAAGTGTTGTAAGGATTCAGGACTCAAAAGTCATGAATAATAAGCACTCACTTGGTTTTTCCTTCCACGGTAGCTCTGAAATCTTTTGCAGAAACTGCCTTTCATTCTCTGACTAGGATTCATCTGTGCTGAGAGGGACCTAATTGTTATCAAGATGCTGATCTCTGAGTGTTGGTGTTATGCATAGTTTGATCTTCAAAGTGCTTTGGTTTTAATGAGTTCAGTAAATAATATGCTCCAGGGACAAAACCCCCAAGTCATCATAGAGAAATGAATGACAAATCACTAAAATCCATGGAGCTTTTCCCATATTTGTGCATGTGCCCATAAAATCTGATGTTGGATTTTGAGTGTTCTTGGTTACGACCTTACAGGTACTGGAACATTTATCTGCCATGATTTCAATTCATTTGCCTTGCTGCTGCTTGAATTCTTAATTCCTACAGTCACCTGCCTTTCATGGCTTGAACTTCTAAAGCCACCAAAGTGCTGTACCTGGACCTTGTCTATGCATTACCTGTAGCTCAAGCTTGCACCAGTGGACAGAGATGCCAGGTTTGGCAGCAGCGTCATGAAGCCACCATGGACTTCCTACATGTTGAGACCATTGTAAGTATCATAGTAGGGGGGGTCTATTACAGCATTTAATGGCTCTACGTGCCTGAAAGGTCTGTATGAAAACAAAATGAGATTCTGCAGATGCCTCCCTCTGCAAGCAATGAGATTTCCTACAGATTTAAAGAGCACCATTTTTCTAAGGAAGCTATAGTCACATGACTCTACCATGGGTCTAACTCATTAAAAAATTCTAATCCAGATCACACATATGTTTATGGGATGTTCAATTAAATGGGACTGTCCCTGAAGAAAACTATGTGGTTCACAGTTACACATGTTATTTGAGTTGGGAAATTTTTCAAAACTTCTAGTGACTGGTTGAGAGAAAATGCAGCATAAGATAATGTTCTGCAGTCAAAACACAGAAGGTGGCACAGAACAATGTAAACCCTACCTGCAGCATGCAATAATGCTAAAAACACCTTATTGAATTTTGATCCAAAAACACACATGTAGCAAGATAACAAGTAACTCATTCCTGGAGAAAAGCCCAGTGCTGATTTATATTTTCCAAGTCAAATAAATACAAAAACCCTGCCAGAGCTGAACATGTAAGTCTTAACCACCTCATATGGTTTCATTCTATGAAGTGAAAAATTAGGAAGAAGGTGTTTTTGCACTGTGAATGAGCTATTCAGGAAAAGTGCTATTTAATGAACTCTGTGGGAGGGAAGTTAATTTCAGAAGTTATAAACATAATGAATTATGGCTAATATCTTACAGGAATTAAATAAAATTGAAAGGGAAAAAGCTCCTAATTTTCATTTAAATAATAATTGGGGTTGAGTAATGTTAAATATATGCTAACACCTGCCAGGAAGTAGCCATTGCTGATTAACAAGAAGAGGGACCATCTACCTCATAAGTAACTTTCTCTTGTGTTTTGTGTATTCAGTCCTCATGGAGATTCATGGGATAGTGCTTGGTAATAATTTCAGTCTGAGTGGTTTGTAACCTATTTGGTTTCATTCTTTGCTATTCCTGCACTGCTGATGATGGCTTAGGAAGCCTTGATCCCACAGTAAATAACTTCAAACTAAAAGAAGAAGATAGGTGACAGTTACTGTCAGACTCAGTGTAGCATGTTTTGGTGCCCTGAATTTCTAAATACAGGTGCCAAAACTGTTGAATTGTATAATCTCAGGCAAGTCACCTTCAGTCCCATTTCTAAAGCTCCCTCTTGGCTTGGACACCAACTCCGAGATGCTATGGGGTTTTTTTTCAATAGAAAAAGGGAAGGACTTTTAGGTCTCTCCACACACCTCAGGTGTCATACACTGAGACAAAAGGAGAAGCTGGATATCTGGATGCAGAAGGAAGGAAAGTGGATTAAGACACATCCATTAGGAAAGTGGATAAAGACACATTAGACTGGGAGGGGGAGCACTGTAGGCCAGGGTGGAGATGGGCTTTGGGATAGGACATGGAAGATGACTAGGGGATTTTCATGTAGGATAGTGCTGTAAGTAGGTGATACGAATGGCTAAAGTACTGCAACGGGAGACCAGAAAGGTAGAGGCAGATTGGAACTGAAGAAAGTAATGAAAAACACACAAACTCATTGGATTTGTGAGCTTCTGATCCTGTATTCAAGCTCGAGAGTGTTAGTGTCTCCAAGATACAATCCGTTCTCCGTTCACATAACTTTATCCATGTCCACCTCTATTCAGACGCCCTATATGCCCATAGATATAATAAGAGAATCACCTTGGCTGAAAGAAGCTCATGTTTAGATCAGGGCTTCAATGTGCAGAGACTTAAACACACTGAGACCTGAAGGTGTTTGCCCTAACTTTAGTGCCTTTAGTTCCCAATACACAAAGATGTCTCAGTCTCACATAACCTTGATGTCATGAGCCTATGTGAATAAATCTGAATAAGTAATGGACAGATACAAATCTGGGTAATAAAGTATTCCTTCTTAAACACAAACCAGATGTTTCCCATCTACCAGAAGGCCTCCACAATTATCCATAATGCCCATGCTGTCCCCCAGCATCCTGCTGGTCCCTTTCTCCTGAGTGATGAATATGGTGCATCTCCATAGCTAGCTCAGGGATCAGGTTGCATTAATTCAACAGTGCTATTGTCAGGCAGGTTTGTTAGGTGTCTTTATTCAGCTGCTTTAAAGCACCTTCTGTTCTGTTCTGTTTTGCTTTATTTTGTTCCCCTCAAATCACTCTGCTTGGAGTCAAGGTTCTTCTAGAGACTTAAATGGTATTTTGTGGATTTTTTTCAGAAGGTGATCTTTGTGGGCAGTATATGAGCAGTAATTAATATTTGACATATACTGTGAGGGAGAGCTCTGCTGTCAGGAGCTGAGGTGGTGCTGTCATACAGCCACTCTGGGCAGAGATTGGGACCAGAGATGTGCTCTCTTGCACAGCCTTAAGGTGTAATTCAAGCCCATCACCCTTCCTGCCATTCCAGTATTTCAGAAGAGCTTCTAAGCAGGTAAAAACTGGCAGACACAAGCCTTCATGTACAGTATAACTAAAAGCCCTGTATTTTTTATTATGTAAATGTTATGATTAACAGTGAGCCATGCAAGTCACTGTGCTGAAAACCAACACTGCAAGCAAAATTGCACAGCACTCAGAAGACTTTGGTGACAGTCAGCATCACAGGAAACACTTGCTGGAGGCTTTCTGGCCAGCTCATGCCTATAGCAGACAGATCATCTTCACCAGCTAAATTGGATGAAAACTGTTAATCTACATGTCTGGAATTACCATGACACAGATGAAAAGGCAATGCTGAGATAAACACTAATCTCACAAGAAGCTCTCAAAATTTGGCTTAGTTATTTTTATTTTTAAAAAACCCCACTTATTTCTCTCTATATATATATCTCTAACAAGTTGAGAGCAAAATAATCTCATAACTGTATTTCCACTGCAGTGTGCCAAGGCAATCAGTGAAGTTGGGATCAAGCTGTCTTCTCTAAGAATTAAATTATATTAGCAAGCTTGCTGGCAAGACAGCTGCATGAACTCAAATTTATTCCTGGGATCTGCACAGTGAAGCCTCGGCATGAGCCTCCTGATCACTTGACACAGAGAACCCTCCCAGCAGAATGATTAGAATAATGTGTGCAAAGATAGCACCAATTTAAAAGGGCACTTTTTGTTGGGAACAGAGTGGGGGGAGCAGCAATCTCAAAGGCAGCCTGCTTTACTGGGCCAGAATTCACATTTTTGCAGGAAACGCCTATTAGTGGAAATGTGTGATTTGGACAGTTGATGCTGGAAGATATGGGGTCTAAAATCTGGTATTCATTGAACATTTGCTACCAAATTAATTTTTTGGCTTTCAAACACTGTAATTGTCTTTTTCTCCATTTTCCCCCTTCAAGTTCTTTGGAAATCAGGAACAATCTTAATTGACCTTTCAATATGAAATGTTGGCTGGCAGAGCAGCCAATGCTTTCAGAAGGTCAAAGCTGTCTGGATGAGAATGGGATTCTAGTGCTTTGACCTTCCTTTACTTAGCAGTCTCTGAAGAGGCTCCAAGGAAAAGTGAAGAGTGACCATGCTCTCTTCCAAACACAAATTCACTCCAGCAGAAAAAATTTCCATTACTGCAGCCTGAGCTGGATCTGTCCATAAATTCTTAGAACTTCAGGGTGGCTTTCTGACTTCAGCTGGACTGAAATTTGAGCTGTGTTCCTGCACTCGGGATTTCAGAGATTTCTTTCCTAGCACCAAGTCCAAAGAAATTAACAACATTCACCTCTAAAAAGAAAAAAAGTAAAATAAAATAACATGAACATCTGGATGTCAGTCCTCACAAATTACTGTGTATAATCAGGATTAAGCCAATACTGTGTGTTTCTTCTTAAATGATGGAAAGCTGAATTGTTCTGAATTAAAGGTCTCTTTGCTAAGAACCTGCTACAGAGAGAGAAGAAGGCATTGCTTATACAGCAGCAGCAGAATAATTTCAGCTTTTGAAAAACTCAGGTTTCCCCTGTGCAAACCATTCAAACACTGGAATGTAAAATAGTGATGAAAAATGAAAGCCATGTCAGCCCAGAAAGCAATATATTAAAGCAAAGTGTTTGGGAGTCAAAGGCCCTTAAATAAATCTAAAATACATACTTTATTTTAAGCCCTAAATCTGCTGCTGCTAATCCTCATATTTAAAATGAGAAATCTATTTTCCCAGAAAGCAGCTGAAGCAGGATGGAATTTGATATATCTAGCCCAACACTAAGTTATTTTCTTCAATATTTGTTTTGTCCATCACTACCAACATTATCCCTCTAATGTATTTCAGAATTATTCTAGTTCTTTACTGTACTCCAGTGAGTGGAATATAACCTTGGAACCAAAAGCCCACCTCCCTGTCCCCTGCTGCAGTAAGTAGAGAAGTTGTAGGTGGTATCCAAACCTGCTAACCTGCCCCATTTCCTCTGCTGACAGCAGTCAGAATTCACACCTTCTCTTTTCATCTAATTTTGCACACTTATAATCCTGAACTAGTTGTGGGACAGGCAAATATCTTCATCACCCTTTTATAGTGGAAGAAACTGAAGAAGGATGGTTCATTGAAGTGCTATGGGGCATAGAGGAATGTGATGCTATAATTACAGTTAGGAGCTGGAGGTGACATGGTCCCATGGCTATGGTACGAGCCATTGGGAGCCAGGAAATCTGCAATTGGCTCCTACTGCAGAAAAGAGGTGATGGATCTCAACGTGATCACATCTTTCCTCAGAACACCAATCTGTTTCATACTGGCACCTGCATCATCCAGGAGTCCCTAGGCAGAGCTGGTCAACCAAAGAACACATCACACATGGAAACATTCCTACAAGTGTCTCTGGGTACCTCAATGTTACCATAGTAGAACTGGGAATAGAAGTGAGAAGAGTCAGTTTTAATTGTTACCAGGAGATTTATAAATTATCTGCCTTACTGAGTGAGCAGCATGAATTTAAAAAAACATGATGCTGTGAGATTCTAGTACACAAACTCTGGGATCCTCTATGCTCAGCAACAAGAGCATTATTAACCTCAGGCAGAGCAGCACAAAGCCCTACAGACACCATGGCCAGTGAGGGCAGCAGTGACTTCTTCAGTCATCAATACGAAATCAAACCTGTTTGCAATGTGAAACTCAACAACATTCAGCTCTATTCTCAGAATACAGATATTTTGTAAATTTATGTAGAAAGAAGAAAAGCCCAGTCTATCTGGAGGATGGGGAGAGTCACCTGTTGCAATCACTGGACCCAATGCCTCCAGCTTCAGAACACACACTTTGGTTTCACCAAGTCTCTCAGTCTGTTTCTCCCTTCATTTAACATTGTTAGGCTAAAACCAGACAACCCCAAGTGGTTTGGTGGGATGAAACTAATTAATCAGTATGGATATAATTTGGTCCACATAAGCAGTGTCTAACTTCTAACAAAGTGCTAATGGATAGATATGACCAGTGAATGAAGTAAGGCAAAGTTTTCTTCTGACAAATAATGCATTTTTCTGACAGAAGACTTTGAAATAAAAAAGTACAAATAATTCTGTTGACTTTCAATCCCAGGTCTTGATTTTAACCGGTTTTGAACTTCTTTGTGGAAGGGAGATAGAGGGCCTGCAGATAAAGGAAACAGAGAGGGGAGAAATGGAAGATAATTGCCAGTTTTCAGATCTCTCTCCATATCCTCCAAATATTTTATTTCTCCCTCCTTTCTGGGTGGGGAAAGTAGTAGGAGAAAAAGGGGAGTGAATGTGTGACATGAGACAGGAGCAAAGGTTTTCTTCCTTTTATCTCCTCTTGTCCTCTTGCTTGATTGCTTTCCCTCCTTTCTTACAAGGTAAGACACTGGATGAAATTATACTAAAAATTAACAAATTCAAATACTGAGAAGACAAATTTAGTCAAAGACTTATTAGGCATCACTGAATTAAAGTGCTGAATTTAGATTTATTTGAAATGTTTATTGGAGTTAAGAGTTCTAAAAGTCTGCCTCATAATAAAATGCATTCATCATTGGGAGGAGACTAATTGATAATGCTAAGATGAAAACAAAACCAGAAAAATCAAGGATACCTAAAATGCAGAAACAGCTAAACCACACTTAACATACATTCATTCACAGTTTAGTTTCCCTAAATTCCAGTTCCCAGAAGACATTGCTGCAATTTCCATCTGCCTTTCAAGCAGCCAGTAGTACAGAGACCCATAGGCTTGTGCTTGTCTGTCCGTTGCAAGCTGCCTCACTCCAGCAGGAGCTCCTGGGCTCAGTCTTTACACTCAGTGTACAAGGGACAACAGGGTCCCTTTGGACCATCTTTATCAACAGCGGAAAACAGGAAAAAATCCTCCTCTTGATGAATACAATGGGAAAAATTAGATGAAGGGATATTACTTCGCCCCCTTCCTGCCCCCGTGCATTCCTGGTCTAAACCAGGGGAGTGAGGGCACTGCAATACAACCTAAAGCCCTTCCTTTATTTTGCTGTTGCTTTGTTTTAGATATTTTTGGAGGGAGATCTTGCAGGTGTCCTCTTCAAACATGTTCACTGCATACAGCAGGGGGGAGAAGGTGGAAGAGGTAATGGTGGAAAGAATGGGAAAAGACACGATTAGACTTTCAGAAAGGAGTCATAGTTCTTTGGAGGGCTGGTGCACTTCAGCTATAAACATTTCAGGCCTCTGATCAAGATGGAAACAGCAGTATGTGATTCAGACACCACCATACTGAACAGTCAGAACTTCATGAGTTAGTGCAGCTGAGCTCTATGCAAACTACATGGTGTGCTGGCAGAAAGCAGTATCATAAACATCAAGCAAAGGGACAGAGAAGAAATGACCATATTTATACCAGTTGCCAAGCTTCAAAATCTTTGGTGTCACTTCCATCTACCCATAAATTGTGCAAATATACCTGATGATGCCAAACCTAACAACTGTTTGGCCTTTGCTCCCATTGCACATTTTGAGGAACCCTGTGCAGCACAGTGCACATGTAGGAGAGTAACATTCTGCAGAACTGCTTAGTATTGGCAAGGAGGGGGAACATGTCTTCTCCAGCTGTAACTTTCGCAAATCCATGGGAAACTTTCCCTCTTGAACATATCCATTAGTTTGCTTTTCTGTCTTGCTGGCAGGTTCATATTTGGTCTGCAGATAGTTCCAACGTGGCTTCTTTAGCTACCCTCCATTTTGGTATCAAGCCATGTATTTTCAGCCCTCTGATATTTGTAACTGATATAAACAGAGGTTGTGTATATATATTTATATGTGTTAAATGTCAAATTGGCATGCGTTCTCTTGGCTCAGCCAGGGCCTGGAGGCTTCCTCTTACAATGTCCCTCTAGGCTGTAGGGATTGCTTCCATTTCAAACAGCTTTTCCTTGAAAGCCTCTGAGGCATCCGTGCTCTGTCAACAAGAGAACCTCAGGCCTATGCCAAAGCACACGTGGTGGCTGAATAGCAGGGAGCAAGCACTGGCTTTCATCCCTCTGCCTCACAATCATGCCTGTGCTGTGAGAGCAGAGCCATGAATGCAGCATGTTGATGAAGCCCCTCCTGGTACAACAGGCTCTGGTCCACCACAGCTGGCTCCCAAGCTTCCATCACCTCCCATTTACAAGGTTTCTTCACTGCCAAGGCCAGAATAGCTCTGCCTATCCTGAGATCCTGCCTGAGCACCCAAAACAGACAAGAATACAGACTTACCTCATTCTCTCTCTGTGTTTTGCAGTCCTGCTCTGTCTTCCCCTGCCAAAGTGCATGAGCAACTCCCAAACCAAACAGCTGCTTGACAACCTTCTCCCCAGGGCTGTTTGCTCTTGGATTCTTTTGGATTCACTTTCTCATTCTAAATCATTCCTCAAACATCATCTCGTAGCAGTAGACTGCAAACTTACCTTTTTGGTATACCTACATGTAAACTCATACTTATGTTCAACACTAGAAATCTTTAAATTATTTCCTTATCTTTTCCCTACTTATATCACGTTCCATTTTTAGCTGTGCTTGTAACTTATCTGGATGAGTCACATGCATGAGTTATCATTTTGCTTTTTTTTGAGAAAATAATACTGTGAAATGGTCACTCCAGCGTACACAAGAACTACTGGCAAGAAGTATGTAGGTAGTTTAGATTTATATGGCAGTAACTAAAAACAGAACTTGGCTATACACTTCCTAACTGTAATGAAAAGTGATAGTCACAAAGGGCTTTTGTATGAACTTGGCTCCTAGAAATTATGGCCATAAAAATAGCAGTGCCATCATTTGTTAATTCTAACTACTTTACAAGTCAGACATGCAAGCCTGTTCTTAAAGTGATGAGCTGAAATTAAATGCCAAAAAAGAAAGTAGTAGTTATTTTAACATAAAAATAGAGACAACAATGGGTTCTCCAGGAATTTATATCATGGTCATCAGCACATGCTTTGAATACACTGGTTCTTCCAGTCAGAAGCAATAAACGTTTCTCTTCCAGCATCTTTGAGATAAGCCTTTTTTTTAATGATTGCAGTTTCTGAAGCAAGCTGCTGTTCCTAAGAGGTATTTTACATAAACCTAAAGAAGAATTATGGTGGCTGACCTGAATCTTGGTCACCTGCATACAGAAATGTCACCAGCCTGGCTGTGAGCTTCATATTATAGCAAAAGAAGGTCAATAGACCACAGCCAACAGGAATCATAAAGAAGAAAGCAGTTACAAGATTTATTTCTTTTCTTTTTGTATTACATTTTTCCTATAGACCTGTGGGACTTTTCTTACAGCTTTGATCAGCATCCAAGTCTTATGTATCTCCTGTTCTTCTCATCTTGCCAGATGGTAGTGGCACTGATTTATCCTTTTGTGTCTATCAATCTCCAATTAACAGTATTCCAGATTTAAGCAACCCCAAGCAGGTCCTGCTTCGCAGTCTGTCCGCTAATAATTCTGAAAAGGATAAAAATGTTTCACTAAAATGCTACTTGCAGCTATTATATCTTGTTCATTTCTTGAATGTATGTGCTTACATTCAAATTAATTTAGAGTTGATGACACATGACACACTGACAAGCCCAAAGCTGAACATAAATTTCAAATTTCTTCATCATGGGAAACCCGAGAGTCTTCAAGTTGTCCATGAATCCATGAGGCTCATACATCCCATGTGAGGTTTCTACCTGGACAGCCTCTCCCTGGGGAAATTTGTGCTTACAGAGACAACATGTTTGGTAGTATTTTTCTGCAGACAGGAATTTTTGCAGCCAGTTGTGCTGCACAGTTGTTGCTGTATATGCTTCTGGTTAATTCCTTCTTCCCAGTTGCTTCTTCCAGTTTCTGAATTGACTGGCCACTTTCAGTTGCATTTGATCAAGTGGCAGAGGTATCAATGATAAGACCTTCTTGTAAAGCTGTGAAATCCAAGATCTGGGTAATGGATGGACACCACAGTTAGTACATTTAGTGAGGGAAGGACTGCAAGGTAAGAGAAGTGATTATCTGTTCAGTTGCCAGCTGGCAAGGAACAGAAGTGTTCCTGTGAGACAGTCAGCACCGCATGGCTCAAAAACAGGCCATAGCATGTGCTGCTTTTGGCTTCCCAGGATTTAGGGGGCTACTTGAGAAGATATGAGGGTCTGTGAGGCATTTCAGGCAATGCCTGGAAATATGAGATCATGGGAAACCAGCATGTTGATTGTCATTATATGAATTAAATACAGAAATTGCACAGAAAAACAGGCTGCAGCATTCTCATGATCAGAAAACAACTTGTTTTAGTATCTCCCTGCTCATTGTTCACTGCAGAAAAGGTGCGTTATTCCAAATGCGTGGCAGAGACTGGGAGACAGAAAGAGCTGAACTGCAGGATGTCCCCACGGTTTGGTGAGAACAGATTGTCCTCTGTACCGATGGGTTTCCCTGTGTGGTACTGTCATCAGCCTTGGACTCCACAACAGATAAAAGGCCACTGAAATTAGTTTAGATGCAAAAACAGACAGCTCACTCCAATTTGCTTCTATTCATGGTAGGTAAAGGACACATCCACAGAATGCTGTCACAGCCAAAGTTTTTTCAAACTGGAGTCAATTCTAACTTTGCTGTGATGCTGGAAAACAGAGATGTGATTAACTAGGATGGGACCCCCTGGACCATTAATCACAATAACTCTCATATAATTTTGTGCAAAATGGTCTAATCTCAGTGGTGATATATTTTTTCTTCTGTTATGCTTAGCTTGCTTTTCCTCTTACATTTCCCCTACAAAGAGTAGTAATTACATTGAAATGAGTGGAGAGTCAGGAGAGGAGAATAAGGCTACTAATACATATACTATTTCATCAAACAAAAAGAAACATTCTCCTGAAGATGTGACTGACCATAAGTAAAAACCAGAGAATTTCCTTCTCTACTTGAGTTTCCACATGGGGAAGAGACATTGGCTTTGCCTGCATTGGCTTTGCATGTTACTTTTCTTCAGAAGAAATTCTTTTACATTAGTTTCATACAAAATCCATCAAAATCCTCCTGTCCCATATCCTCAGGTCTCCCAGCTGGATAGCCAAAGCATGGGCCTAGTCCCTGACATCAGCATTCATTTTATTATTAAGCTTACAAAAGCAAGTAATTCTTCAGACTGGCAACCCAGGCAACAAACCCAGCCATTAAGAAACCACACACTATGCACATGTTTTTTTCTACTAAGGTCACTGGACTTGGCCAGCTGCTGACTACTAGATTAATGACCAAAGCTTCCTTCCTTCAGGTGTCCCACTTAGATTTTCCCTGGAGATACTGGGCAGCCTTCAGACCTGCTGGAATCTGAACCCCAAACTACTTTGGATATTGACCTTTCCAACACTGCACAATTTTTTCAGTACAGCTACTCCAAGTTCGAGTTAGTCAGTCCTTAGGAAGAAAAGAGGATAGAGTCTGAAAGCTCCTTGATCCCAGAGCCGCTTATCAGCATGTGCAGTAAACAGGGGAAAAATATAAATATTACATTATCCCTCAAGATAAGGGATTTCAGAGTGCAGGATTTCTTCCCAGCAGTCAACATCAGGGTAATGTCATGGAAATGGGTCACACATTCCTGGAATGTAAGGTCTATCATGGGTGTTCCCTTGAGCAAAAGATTCTCCTTCTGTCCCATGCATGAACCCTACTGCTCCCAGGCAGCTCCAACTTGGCTTGGAAAAACAAAGCCATTGCCTGAAAGTGTCTGCATTAGAACTTGAATCAGCAACATTTGTGAAAGGAGTGGAGCCCCATTTTGTTTCTCATATCAGAGAAATAATTTCCCAGGAAAATAACTGGCATTGTAGAGATGAGGGATTTTTGTCTGCTTTAGGGAGAAGTGTATCTTGTGGGCTGAAGATACTGTGCTTCCTGTGGCCCTTGCAGTCCCTGGCCAGGCCAGGAACTTGCTCACCATACATTTTGCAGTGAGAAATCAACAAGACCCAGACCAATGCCACCAAATCTGGCCAAGCAGGAGAGGGAAGCTACCAAAGCCCATGCCACTGCAGGATCTTTTGGGCTGGTCCTGAGTAATGGAGGTGCGTACCAGACCATACCGGGAAGGAAACAATGCTCCTCACCACTCTGGGGAAGCTGCTCTGTTTCCTGGCTCTCTGTAGCATTCACAGTGATGGTCTGGCATGTTCATACTCTCTACATAAGTCCTGATAAACTCCTAACCCCAAAACATCCTGTAACCAGGGCTCCTGTGTCGAGTTGCCATATTGTCCGCAAAAGTACTTCCCCTTATCATTGCTACATTTACTTCTGCTGCTCATTTTCACTGAATCTCTGTGCTCTTGTTTTAAAGAGGATGAGAATATTAATTCTCCTTTGTTATCTGACCCACCCTCTCTCTTCATACATTCATCATGTCCACTCATTAATCTCCTTTTGAATGTAAAAAGTTGTTCAGTCTCTGCTTATTGAATTTCCACTTGTTCAAATCAGTCACTACTTACCTGCCCTGAATAGGGACCAGCAGGAAAAAGATCAAGGTGATTCTGTATCTTATTATTCAAAACCTAGATCAAGCACCACTTCTTTTAACATCGCTACAGAAATAACTCAAAGGAAAGTCTTACTAATTCTTCTCTGTCTCCATTTGTAGTATAATTTTTCTATTATTATACTCTGTACCGAAAGGCATGTTTTATTAATTGACAAGAGCATAAACAGCTTCTCTAGTTTCTATTTTAAAACCTCTTGGCAAAATGCATAAGGGCTAAAATGACATTTTTTTTACATGTTTTTAATCTCTTTCCTAAATAAACCCTCTGACTTGAATTTTTTACATTTTGAAGACACTTGAGTTTATGATTTGCTGCATGATGCTCACTGTTCATGGTATGCGCAACATTTTTGTGGTATCAGCATTGTCTGTTTTCCATAAATGTGCCATAATAATTCAAAACTTCAGCTTTCAAATATCTTTTGCCTCTGCTCAAGGGACATGGAATCACATTTTTTTACACTCTTGGAGAAACTGCAATAACCAAAGCATAATCTGCATGTCTTCAATGTTTAATCAAAATGTCTTGACATTGTTTAAATATCTATTGGTTTTGCTGGTTTTCAGCCCAACTGTTATGTAACTGTGGTTGCTTTACAAGGAGACTGCATTTCAGCCTCTTACGAGGATTATGCCTCGACCAGAGCTTCAGTTTGCAAAGCCACCTTGATTGTCCTGCTCTAACACTCCCCAGAATTCCCCCTTTAGATGTGGAGGAAAGAATTTGAGGAAATTCTCTTTATGTTACTGAGCTTCTCTCTTCATAATGAAGAGTCCTCCCCTCTTCCTCCATCCCTTCCAGTTCCTTTCCAGCATAAACTTCATGTCCACTATGCAGATGTAACACAGGGCAGAAGACAGGAGCTTCAGTTTACATGTGAGCTTCAATTGCAGTGATTTAGGGTAGCATAATGGTGTAAAGGAAAATTAAGTATTTACAGATTTTTGTAGGATTTACAGTGTTAGTTCTGCAATTAGGAAGACCCCTTGAATGTCTTACTATCCTCTCTAAAGTATTCTTCTTCCATCTAAAATAATAGTCCCTCTGAATTCCCACTAGGAGTAGATTCGTTCCCAGAAGTCACAACAGGACTAAAGCAATTAATCAAAAATCTTCCAGGCAAAGATGTCACCTTAAAATTCATGCTTGTATCAGAGTCAGTGATCAGTCTAAAAGCAGCGCCTTGACCTGATTTTGTTGATTCCCATCCTCTGGCCCAAGGGAGTTTATTTTTATTCTCTCTTTAAAATAAAGAAGCCACGATTAAAAATAATAATAAAACATAAGAGGAAATGTATTAGCATTAAGCTTAGAACAATGGGATGGGTCACCAGTGACGTGTCAGGCCAAACAGGGATAATAGACTTGGTTACAGCTCTTGGTTACAAGTGTTTCTACATGTACTTAACTCTATTTTCCCTGGCCTGATTCTGCTCTGACTGTGTCATTAGGGCCTCAAGTTCAGTAAGAGCAAAACCTAATGAAACCATCTTGCCCAGGCATGTCTGTAACTTGAGAAGCAGAAGCATAAGTCATGCTGGTGTCCTGTTGAAGGAGAATTTAGTTGCTACATGGACTTAGTGATGACCTGGGGAGGTGATCTTCCAGAGAGGGGCTGGTGGAGGTGAGGGAGTCTTGGTTTCTCTCTGTAAATGTAAACACAGCAGTGATGTATTGATCACTGCAGGTAAGCTCAGGGACCCAGAGCAACAGAAAGAACTGTAAGTCTTTTGTTTAGATCCTGTGACACATCCAACATGGAGGGAGCTTAAGACAGAGATGGGCCATCCAAACATTAGTAAGTAGAAGAAACTTTTAGTCACCCAAAACTGTGCAGAAAAAGCAACTAACTAAAATCTGTGAGTAGATAAACAAGGCTTTCAGCAGGAGCAGAAGAGTGAGCAGATCCTAAAACACTGCTGTCTTAAAAACATTGGAACAAGCCACCTCTATGGAGAACACCAACCTAATAGAAGTAGCTGTTTCAGTAGCTTTATGAGGATTTTAAAAAGTGGATACTACAGAAAGGAGTAACTAAGGATCAGGATAAGGGAGTAAGACAATTGGGTAGACAAGCAGAGCTGCTACAGCACAGAAGTAATTTCAACTCAGAAAGGGCATAAACGGGAACTGGAAAGAGTTCTATAAATAAATTTTAATTAGAGGAAGAAAAAGGAAAGTCCCAATCCATTGCTAAACAGGAAAAGAGAGCAAGTAACAAGTGGTGCTGAAGTCTGGCATGTCTCTTGATCCAAACTAGTATTTAAAAAAAGGCTGTTTGTGACCAGCTAATCAACAAAATTATTTTTTAAATGAGGTAGGACTGGAGGCCAAAACAGGAAAAGACCAAGTTAAAGAATACTTGGATAAGCCAACAGCATACAGTTCAGTGGAGCCTCATAAAGTTCAGCTGAACATATTCAAAGAGTAGGATGAAGTAATCTGTGAATTACTAGTGATCATTGTGAAGCAATTACTGTAAAGGACTCTATTCTGTTCTATACTGTCCTGCACAGAACAGGACAGCCCTATAGTGCAGGGGAAGGGTGACTCTAGTGCTGATATTTAAAAAGGAATAATGAGACCCCAGGAAGCAATAAGTCACCCTAATTTCCAAAAAATCTGGAATAAGTTACTAAATATTCGGTTTGTAAATATCTAGAAGATAGTACAGTGATAAAAAGCAGTCCACTTTTCTGTCAAGACCAGAACATATCAAACTAATTTCAGATCATATCAGTCTAATTTCCCTTTTTCACAGAGTAACCAGCTCACTGAATAAAGAGCAAATGGCTGTGATTTATTATAGCCTCCTGATGTGGTCGTATTATGTATGAGCTAAAAAGTAATCACAAAACAGGGTGCACCTCACTCCAAAAGCACTGTTACCAATTGTTCCTATCAAACAGGAAGTTGTTCAAGTGAGATTCCCCTGGGATCTTTTCTGGGCCTGTTTTCATTCTTTTCATGAATAATGCAAATGATGAAATCTGTGGTTACCATTAAACTTAGAAAAGGTACATGAGAATTAAAGCCACAAAATAAAAGTGCAAAAATTATCTAGAAAAATGGCCCACAGCCAACCTGATTAAGTAACTCTTAGGATAAAATCCCACTTTCAGGAAGGAGAAATCAAATTCTCAACTATAAATCTCAAAGAAATTTGTAAGCAATTTGCTACTGTCTGGGCAAAAGAAGGTCTGAGGGATGTAGTAAATGACAGACTCAAGCTGTGGGTATGAAAGTACCACCCATTATTTGACTCTTCACTTTGGCATGGAGGTCCCAGCTGAAAGGTTTTATTAAGTTTTCGGCACAGTACTTTAATAAAGATAAAGAGCTTCTGGAGACAATCCAGGGGAGATCAACTAGTATGATCAGAGATTTGGTAAATACAGCCAGTGAGGTAGAGAGAATTGCATTTGTTTAGTCTAGAGAAGATTGTTTAGGTTAGAGAAGATGAAAGCAAGTCAAGACTCTGGTTCCTATATACACACAAAACTCTAATAGATGACAGTGTAGATGACAGTGAGAAATTGTTCTGAGAAATTGTTCTGGTTTAAAGTAAGGACAAGAAGAGATGAGCTAAACATGCAACAAAAGGTTTCTTGGGCTGATGGACCCTGACACAGTTGAGTCAAAGATTGTCCAGTCTGCTTCACTGGAGAGACTTGGGTACAAATTGTGCAAATGCCTTCTAGGAAGAGAGAAAATGTTCTAGACACCTCTCTCTCTGGAGACCCTTCCCTGCTTGAGGTTCCTGCAGCTTTGAGACTTAGTATCTGAGGATGAAGGTGTGGATTCTGTGATATTATAACACAGTAACTCTGTTGGCACTTTAATAGGAATGATTTTACTCATAGAAACAAATAGCCTAAGCAGCCCTACACCCACCTTCCAGATATTCCTAGCCATCAGATTTATTCTGCCCCGTGGAGATAAGAGAGATACACTGAAATAAATTGATGCCTGCTGATTTTTACACTAGCACAAGCAACTCATGGCAGCAAAACCATCACTGTTGGTTACTGTATAAGCATCAGGTCTATGCCCATTTTTATGTCCATAGCCCATCAGTGTTTGCATCAGGGCAGAGCCCAAGCACAGTTCAGCTTCCATTTTTCTGGAATGCAGTGAGACAGACTGGGCTGCAATCTGGTCAGAATTCCCAGCTTGTTCTACCAGACGACCACCCTGCACCACCAGGACCACAGATGAGGCACAGATGAGCACTGCCATGTCAATAAAAGTGGATCCAGGCAATTAAGCAGTCTTTATCCTCCATGGCTTGTCTGAGCAGGAGCAAGAAGGAAAAGAGAGCCAGTGGGAAGGAAGAGTGTGGCCGCGGTCATACTTGAGTCCAGAACAAGTTCTTACCCTGTTGCAGCCTCTCATGTTGCCGTTATACTGAGAGGAACTCTGAGATCTGAGAGGAACTGAGATCCCCTAAGACCCTGAACCTCTTGGCAGATGTTTTTCTCAGCTCCCATCACTTGGAAAATGCTCTGTGTTCCCCAGCTAACCTCTATACAAGATGCTATGCCTGGTATTTCATGCCCAGTTGTACACAGGAAGGTTTACATGTGAATTTCCATATCTTCCAGGTATGGTTAAAAGTCCTGCCAAAATCATTCATCTCTAAGAATCCGCAATTCATACACACAGCCAGGCATAATTTAACTCCAGTACTTGTTACGCTATATGTGAGAAGAACATTCAGTAAACATAGGGAAAATTAAGTCAATTAATTGAAATTGTCTTTCCCATCTCTTTTTTTAATATGCTTCTATGCACTTCTTTAAAATGTATAACAACATGTCCTTGAAGGGGTTTTTTAATTTTAAAATTTCAGAGCTGGCAATTTGCTGCTAATTTATTTCAGTGCCACTTTTTGTTTTCTTAACTGTTCAATTCTAGCACATCTGGTGAACAAGCAACATTTTGTGGGGGCCCAGATATTTCCTGTAAGGCTATGATGTGTTTTTTGTCCTAATGCTGCACCGGTCTGCAAGTGTCACTGAGTTAAGGTACTCAGCCTGCTTTCCTGTCTTGAATGCTGTAAATCAGTGCCAAAAACTAAGGGCGTCAGGAAACTGATGAAGAGAAGTGACAGCAGTAATTAGAACAGATGTCTCCAGGTGATGGCCAAAGATAGTATTAGGGAAATGATGGAAATCTCTGCAAGGGAATCAAATAGAAGAGCATCATCAGCAGATAATTTAATTTTATAGTTAAATTAGAACTGATCTAATACAGACATGATTTCGGATTTCATAGTTAAGGAACATCCGTTTTGCACTGAAAACAGGAATTCAGCTTCTTTGTTGCATCTGAAAAACTATGGTCTCCTCCTCAAATTGGCAGCACTTATCCCTCTGGGTACAAGATGAATGGTCTGGTAATTTGTTAGTTTGTGACTTGAAATTAATTAGAAACTTGGTCCTTTAAGAAATCTGCTCCAATTGTTTCTTTGTTTGAAACATCTCAACAATGAAATAATGTAGACCAAAAAAATGTTCCCTCTAGTCAATATTCATTGAAACTTTGCACACAGACACTAGCTGAATAAATTAGATTTCAATTAAAAAATTTGTAACTAATTGCAGCCAGGGAATACTGTGACTTCAATGAAAGCTCATCCAAACATCTGGTTTCCTCTAGGGTGAATTTGCACATGTTAATCCCATTGGCTGTAAAAGATTTACATTCATTAATCCCATTGGCTTGGAGAGGGATGAATGTATCAAGAAGATGTAACTTGGACAGTTCTTTCAAATTTTTGTGGTTTTGTTTGGTAGAAAAGGCAGAAAAGGCCTGCTGACTCACCACTGCTGACTCAGAGTCATTGCTGAAGAACCTGAGGCAACAATACTGAAGCAGTGGGACCTTGTACATTTTTCACTAAAACATCACCCTTGGTTTCATTACTGCACTAGAACACTGGTTTCGAAATGTGGCCTAGAAATCCTTAAGAGGCTTAAGGAACATAATTTCAGAAGGGTCCACTAAAAGAAATTAAGAAGTAATCCACTGTAGGAAGTTCAAATTTGCTACACAGGAGTATATGCTTCCTTTAGAAATTCTGCCATGGTCCACAATGTGAAAAACAAAGTGAAGCAAACCGGAACCAAATTTGATTCACATGTCTTCATTGTCTGTCTGGTGTAGCTCTGGTCAACTACATGGGCTGTAAAATGATGGAACAGAACTAGGAAAAAAAGGGCAGGAGTAAAAATGGAGGTACATCTTTCAAAAATGAAGACATGAGGCATGTCAGCACAAAGGATAAAAAAACCCAAAACAAAACAAAACCCAACAACAACAAAAATTCTACTGGATTAACCCAGAAGAAGAAATTTAATAAATTCTTTTGCTGCGAATTGTGGCTGACAACAGCTTCAGTGGAGGAAAGAGCTGTCCTTGGAAGGACAGTTCCAGGTCAATACAGCCATGAAAACTGTCCCTTTGCCACATGCTAAGACAGCATTAGCAAAACAGATACAGCAAGCTGCTGTGGCAAAGAGAGAGAGCAGCTTTCCACACCACAGTGACTTGCAAATTCAAGCACCAAGGGCTTTCTTGGGTTCTGGTAAAGAACTCGGTGGGAAGGAGAGTGAGGGGAGAAGGAAAGAAATCAGAAAGACTGACTGAAATGAAACATGGATAATTTGGGTGGTTTTATGAAAGCTTTTGAAAAATATTTTTGTAAACTTCATGAATTTATAAATTTGAATGTAGCTCAGAAGCAAAAGAATGTTTCTGTTTAGAAAAGGTTGAAAATAACATGTTGTTTAACATTTCAACAAACACATTCTTTTCTTTAAAGAACTTTTTTGGTGCATATCACAAATTTTAAATACCTTTGAATCCCAGTTGTTTTTACAGTGGGATGAGTTCATCTGCACAAAGAGAATAAAAAGTGCCTTCACATCTTAAAATAACCAAGCTTCCAAAAATATCAGGCTAAATTATCACTTGGACTGGACCTACAACCAGATTTAACAAAGAACTAATACAGGAACGACCCATTGCATGGGAAAGAGAGTAGTCACAAGAAAGAGCAGGATCCCTGCAGTTTCCAAAGCAGAAGCATCCTGACAGTGAGCCCCAGCAGGGAGCAGTGCCTGGTGCAGACACCCTGCTGAGATAGAGAGGCAGGAGAGGAAATTGGGAAACAAAAAACACAAGGGAGAGAAATGTGGAGTTGTGCAACTCCTGTAACAGAGAGAAAAATCCCGGAGCTGCCAAAGCCAGTGGTGAATGTGAACTGACTTCTTTGCATTATCTGTTAGGAAAAGAAAACACTGACCAGCGGAAAGAGTGGGAGGAAGATCTTCCCCTAAGGCAGGAGGAAGGTGGGTGCAGCGGCTGCTCCATCACATGGGGCTGGCAGCAGGGAGGTGACCCTAGGCATGAAGGACAGGCCCTTCAGCTCAGAAAAGAGGGGGCTTGAGAAGTCCCAAATAGCAGAGAGATGGCATATGCAGGCAAGATGGTGAGAAAAGGTTTGGACACCAGGGGAAAATCTGCTCTGGGAAATGTCACCATCAGGATGTGTTGATCTGAACATAGATACTGGTATGTAGGCACAGATTGGGATCCTCAGGAGCACCTGTTTTTTCCCAGCACTGCAAATGTTTATCCTGGGGACTAGGACAAAGAGGTTTGGTTTTTTCTGCTTCTATTAGGAATTCCTCTGGATTTCCTATCCAGAAATAGTTAGAGATCACAGAGGAAAATACATAATTGCTCCTTCTGCTCCAGGTCAGAGTTGGAGTGGGCTGATAGCACTGAGATGGCAGGAGGTGTGTGTTCTCCCAGGGTTTCCTTCCAGCAACTCCTCAAGGAGGGACCATGGGTCTCCTTCAGTCAACCAGGCATCTCCCAACTGGCCTCCTTCCCCTGGAGGACAGAGTGGACAAGGCAGGTGTTCCTGAGATGTTCCTCAGGTACATGAAGCTGCATCTGAGGACTGGAGTTGTGATTTAGGGAGTCGGTTCCCATGCGCATGCAACTGGCAGCAATTCAAGTTTGCAGAGAATTCAAGGCTATAGTACTGAGTAAGGCACTGTACAGGCTAGGAAACAAGACCACTTGAACCAAGGAGATTATAAAGTAATACAATAATATGAAATAATCTCCTGGAAGCAAACCATGAGCTGATGTGACTCCGCCTTTGGGTTTGGCAGCTGGGCCAGTGGTGAAGAATCACATAATAAAGTAGGTCACAGGTTTCCAAAAGACTTTTATTTTCCTTAAAGCTTTAGAGAAAATGATTATTTATGAAAATCAGCTTGCAGCAAGACAGTTGTTCTGATAATAAAACCTCAAAACCATATGGAGAGCTCTGTCATTACAGTAATGGGCCCCAGACAAGTGCTTCACCAAGAAGACTATACATCACTACCACTTACAATGCGCTGAAAAGATGGGACAAGGGGAGAATGAATGGCATCTGCTGCAAAAATAAACTACACATGAAACAGTGTTTAGTGCTTTTATATTTTATGCTATGAAATCTTCCATTTGGGATTCAGTTAGGCTAGACATGCATTTTTCTCCTCCTCTCATCACCTCAGAGCTCTTCAAAGTTGAAAAGACCACAGTGCAACCTGCAGACCAAACCTCCCATGGCCGGGGTAGCTGCCTGCACTCAGAGGATCTCAATCCCTCTGGAGTGCACCTGGTGCCCGCAGTCCAGTGCAGAGCAGAGACTGTGCTGCTGTTCGTGGAGAAACAACTTCCTGCCTTGTTAAAAAATACAGAGGTGGTGGTGTTATGCTGAGGACAAGCAAACACAGCCTGGGCTGGCACAATCAAAACTGAATTTGGTCTTGTGCCTCTTTTCTTCCCCTTCTGCTCACATGCACAGCACAGCTGGACTGCTGGGGAGGTTGAGATGTACCAAATTGCTA
This sequence comes from Turnix velox, assembly GCA_013400935.1. NCBI lineage: Eukaryota > Metazoa > Chordata > Aves > Charadriiformes > Turnicidae > Turnix > Turnix velox. The sequence continues at coordinate 213,147 of VZTY01022262.1, read as the reverse complement.
CTGAGTTTTGCTTTGCTCACATTTATTGTTAGATTTATGTAAAGGAAAACAACTTTTCTTGGATTACTGTGTGTTGCTCTTAATTCTGCTCCCTCCAGCATCCCCCAGCAGGTGAAAAACTGCTCCCAGCTTAGCCATTAAAAGCTGTTTAGCCATGTTGGTGGAGAAACAGCAGAAGCTGAACAGTGGGAGGGGCACAGTGGGGAGAACAGGCTGCTGAGGAACTGAGTTGGCAGGGAAGGGGGACAGTTCTGCTGGGACCTCCAACCAGTCACATCCCAATAGTGCCCAGCAGAACCACACAGTGAGAGCACTTCCAGCTCAAAGAGGTGGCAACCATGTACCTAATTAAATGGGTATAGGCAAACCAAGTGTGGGTTCAGGCTCTGAGCCAGACTGTTTTACTGCCACTTTCTAGTCTTTGTACTTGTCTAGTGGCAAGGAGATGGAAAGATCTGGAGCGACAGCCACAGTGGGGTTTCATTCTGTTATTGATTATCATGCAAATTTAGGTTCAGCTTCCTTTGCTGGGCTGTACCCTCGACTGTACAACTTCTTCTGGTTTATGGCTATTTAAAATGATTCTTGCAATTGCTCATCTTCACTAATACCAAATTTTTATTCATAATTTATACTGTGCTTTTACAACTTTCACCTAAAGAAAAATAAATATAACAGCTGACAAGTCTGTAGCTAAAAATGGTGATAAAAAGAAACATAAAGTATCTCTGAAATGAAACTTCCTTTCCAGCGTATGCACTGGGCCCAACATACAAGCCACAGATGAAAGTTTAATTTAAAAGTAATTTATCAGTGAAATGTTATCAGAATCCAAATGAAGTCAAATAAATCAAATAAATAAATCAAACAAATCAACATGACACTTGGAAAAAGATCAGCTGGCAAGGATGGAAACTACCAACATAACAAACCACAGTCTGAGGAGGAGTTACAAAAACTGGAGTACATCAGCAATGCCAGAGTGAAATGGTCGCTTCATAATTTTGGATTCCAATTAAATAATTTGCGGTTAAAATGCTGATGGGTGCAAATATTTGTTCTTCTCACAAGACATAAATATGGATTTTTGGTTGTGAAATCCTGTCTTTGTTCCAAGCTTCTGTTTTCCCCCGTTCTGCAAAAGCATCAAGATACATGCACGGAGCAGAGAAAAATAAAGTGACATTTTTGGGGTATGTTGCCTGAACCTCACTAATATTGCATTTATATGTTTCTCCTTATTGAGGCAAAGGACAAGTAAATTGGAACAAACACAGCTCCTCATCTGCCCTCAGTCAGGCAGCCACAAATGTTTTGATTTGGTTTTCTGGGAAGATTTTTATGAATGAGAAGCAAAACGAAAAGGCAGACAGAAAAGCTTCTTCTAGCTTGAAGTTCATCCAGGCATGATCACAAGAGACAAGATAGTCTGTGGCCCTTGCCTCCAGTGGCATGATTCCTCTCACACTCAGGGGAGCAGAATTTGCACATCCTTGTAAATGAGCAAAACTAAAGGTGTCTGAATCTATAGCCAGCCTTTTCTCTGCTTGGAGCATCCAGTAGGACCTATATTTTGGGTGATGTTTTTGCATTACTTGTTTTCTCAGTCCTTTGAGGGTGTCTCAGAGGAGGAGAGTCAGAGCACTGAAGGAAACTATTTACTCACAGAACTGATTCTCAGTATTCCCTTTGTATACAAACCACTAACGGGACCCCTTTGGGGAGACCCTGCTGTCACAAAGTCTCCAGCCTATACTTGAAAGAAGGATTTAATTTTATATGCAGCACAACCGCTTAGTGAAGAGATCTGCAGCTTGCATTTTGAAGGATGTGCTTTGGTTAAGCAACACTGACCACAGAGTTATTCACAGCCTCTCCGAATCAATTCACGCACAATCAGACACAACTGTATTTAACAAATTAATTTACTCCTGTGTGAACCAGGACTCCAAAGTGGCCATCTTTTTCTTTCCTATACTGTAGCAAATTACTCCTATTGACTGAAGAGAGTGTGCTGAAGTTTCTCATGCTTTGTGTGACACAATTGACATAATATTGTCTGGGTTTGAGATCACTTCAGTTCTTTTGCCTGTGCTTCAGCATCCACGTTTGTTCCCATTCTGTATCAATTAGCACAGAGGAAGCAGGATCCAGTCATAAAGAGTAGCTCCTCTGCTTCACAGCATCTGCTTCATAATGACTTTTCTTTGCACAGCTTCTTACTTTCCAGAATAACAAAATAATTTTTAAAAAAATCAACAAAACTCCAAAATACACCCCCCATATATGTTGGGGCAACAAAAACACCATCAAGAACAAAGAGGCAGCAGAGAGTGAAGTAGCAGTTCATATTAAAACCTCAGTAACTGAGTGTTCCTTATCTTGCAATTGTTCTCCTACAGATGGTAATTCCTTAGGACAAGGAAAGTAATTTGTAAGGAATCATAACAGATGCAAGTGCTTCTGCTCTCTGCCTAGCAGAAGATAAAGCTATAAGGATTTCTTCAGAGTGTGACTGTCAGTTAAAGTAGGATTGGTTTCTTTTCAGAATGAATGAATTTTCCAATCATATTAAAAGAGGAAAGGGAGAAAAAATAGGATAAGAATTAAAAGGGAGATGGCATGGCATGGCATGGCATGGCATGGCATGGCATGGCATGGCATGGCATGGCATGGCATGGGTTGGGATGGAAAATGACAGTTCTGGACCTCATTATGCTCATAACAGGAGGCTGCAACGAGAGGGATGTAAATTGACTAGGGAGGGACTCCTCACATTTTCTTGGTTGATAAGCCTGCTTTTTTGACAGTGATTCTTCAGGTAAGCTGCATTGCTATTGTTCTGTTGGAAGATTTTATGTTCATTTTTCAGCAACAAATAACAGTCTAGGCTAAAAAGAACTAAACAGCATGTTATCTTCAAGACCCTCTCGGGTCTTTACCCTTTCATTGGTATGAAGCATCTCATCTGGATGAGCAAGAGAAATCCTATCTCCAGAGATATATTTGTAAAGAATGCACTGTCAGTAGCAAAAATAATCCTGGTAAATTTTTTTTTTCTTCCTAAAACAAATAAAGCAAAGAGCTGTAATTTATCTAAATATGTGTTTAGAGTTTGGTTCATTTCATTAAATAAACAGCAACAATCACCTATCACACAGTTCCATCATGCCACCCACAAAGTCTGACCACAGTCATCTTTGGTCAGCTTGTTTTGTAAGCACAATTTTGCACTATATGAGAAGAAAATTAAAGTGAAAGACAAGTTAATGGCACATCGTGCTGCAACTGCTGAGCCTGAGCAATAACTGGAAGCATTTCATTGACAAGGCAACATGAAGTATTTCATTTCAAAGGTACTAGCTGCAAAACCTATCATCCTTTATTAGGGTCAATGTTTTCAGCAAAACTTTTCAGTACAATTGCTATTTGATTGCAAGTATGATACATTCCTATTTCCGGATCTGAGAAATCTCGTTTTTTCCACTGCTTTTTGAAGAGCCAGCCAAATGGGGATGCTGAGGTGAGGTCAGCAGGTCGTGTTATTAGCAGTCCACATCCATCCTCACCATCCCTGATTAAATTTCATTCTTACCTCTGGAGTACTTTCCAGAGTTCCCTGATTGTCTGCTCATTAGAGTAGCGAAGGACAGGGGCAGCCTTTTCATCTCTTGTGATGATAAATGTGGTGCAATTACAAGTGATTAAGGAATATCATCCCCAAAATAGAGCTAAGGGGCTCACATCCCACTTTTAAGCATTCATCGTCCAATTTTCATGACTTTTAGGACTCCGTTGCTGCAAGGAAGATGGATGGATGGATGGATGGATGGATGGATGGATGGATGGATGGATGGATGGATCACAGGCAGCCTTGCTGGCTGCTTACTCCACAGTGGCTTTTTCTCAAGGAGGAGCAGGTGGCACTTTTGATGTTATAATAATTCACAGTGAAAAAGAGAAGCCTGTAGATGGACCTGGCAAGGCACAAGTAAATTGCCTGCTAACAGATTCATGTTCTCCAAGCATCACCTACACACATGATAAAGAGAAATGCAGGATCAAGTTGCAAAGTGATCTCTTATCAGGTGATGTCTCCTACTGATATCACTGAAGGCCCCAACTAATGAGGCTTCAGCTAATTTGTCCTTGGTGTTACATTTCTGATGATGTTTAAATAGTGCATTCCTGGGGTGAGCTGTTCTGTGCACCTGACATAAGCTGGACACAGTGCAATGGGAGCTACCCGCAGTGTTTCTTTTGGTAATGCACAGCATGTTAGAGAACACATTGAAGGGTCACAGGTCTGTTTAAGTTTCAGAGTTTTCTATTGTGCTTTATGGAATAAACACATCTGATTTAATTTCAAACAAGAAATGAGCCTGAAGAGAATTTCAGCTCCAGATGCCCCTGGGGCAAAGATTAAATGCTAGATCACAGTGTCTTAGACTGGACTCATCAGACAACCCAGATCAAAGTAACCCCATACTGTGAAGTCATGAGTTTTGATCCAGGAAAAATATAATTTCATTGACTGTATGCTTTTTTTTTTTTTTTTGGTGAAAAAGCAGATTGAAAGAGGAGCAAGACCCTAGTTCTGAATGCTATGGATCTTTATGTCCAACTTTCCTCTGTCAACTTCCTGTAAGACCTCTGTACATTTTACCGTCGGGGGAAATTTACACACATAGAGTAAGATCAAGGTTTGTCTTTATGAATTTTATGAGTCTAGGATAAAAACTAGCGCCTACTAAATCCTGCAGCCAGACTGAGAAAGAAGTCCTTATCATGCTATTCCTGATAGCAAATCTGCACACACACACATCTTAGATGAGGGACCAAAATTCTACTCTGCTTCCCAGAATTGCCTTCCTTTCTGAAAACCAAAAAATTGCATACATTGTCAGAGAACTGTGCCCGGAGCTTGGATGCTCTGCACTACTTCCCATTATCTGAAGTCTCAAGTGGCCTTCGTGTAGCTATTTAATGACCTGTAGAAAATACTGCCTATTGCACTGGAATGGCTGTTCTAACTGGAAGAGTAAGAAGACGCTAAAAGAACAAAATAATAGTTAAGGGTAATGTAGGCAGTGTTGAAAGACAACGGGAGGACAACTCTCTCAAAAAAATGTGCTGTGCTCACCATGGGTTGCTTTGTAGTCCTCCAATATATGTCTGCTATGGGAAACCACTGAAGACCATCTTGCCAAGAGATCTCCTCTGATGGCTTACTGCTGATCCATGACCCAGTGGTGCCAGGTGAGATCACACACCCCTGCTTGGTGTCAGTGAACTCAGTGTGATGAAATTCATTATTTTGGTTCATGTAGAACAAGCAGTGGGAAATTCCTATGGAATGCATGATGATCATACTGCTGGCAGACAGTGTCTGCTCAATGCAATCTGCATAAGCTCACTGTGGCTCTTCTGCTGTCCTTTATCTGCTCCAGATTCTGCCCCGGGGCTATTTACCCATTTATATCTCCAATGTGATAGTTTTCAGTGTAGCCAAGAGTTTAAGAAATTATGGGTGATGTGAGTTTCTCATTCATGAGATGTCCCTGTATCTCACAGAGGTTTATTGTCACATTAAAATAAGGCCAGCAGATGTCTCAAGGCAAGTAACCCATTTAGAAGAGCATGGAGTCATGGCTCCTTGTTGCATCCTTCCAAAACACAACTACTGTACTGCCTTTTTCATTTGAGATGAAAAGGCCAGTACCTTACTGAAGGCCCATGAAGGCCCCTGAAGACTTGACCTTCCCAGGTTATTGTTACCCACATTATCCAGTTACTACATATAGTTACACTCCACTTTCACTGCCACTCCAGCAAGCTGAACTCCTGCAAAGCTGAGGTTCCTGTCCTTCTGGAGTACATGTGATGGTAATTTGTTGATGTCACTGTCATCCCACCACCTACTCCTTTCAGGCCTCCTCCATCTGTCCCTGGTGATTTACCCCACCAAAGGGTCTCAGGATGTGCCATCACTCCTTCCCTTGTGACTCTCTTAAGGTCATGAATGCAAAGATTTTCCCTTTGGTTGTGAGACAGTGATACTTGGCAGGTGTTGGTTAGGGTTGTCCAGTGACAGTGATGTGAGAAAAGGTACCCAAGGGACAAGTTTTTTCTCATCCACGTATGGAGCTACTTTGAGACTCTGGCCATTCTGGGGGTGGGAATCAGAAAAGAGACCCCACACGTGGGTACCATCCAGGCATAGCACAAGGCTACTTGTTTCTATCTGATCTCTTCTAGGCATCCTTGTAACCTTGTTATTGGATAGGGCCACTGGGGACCCTGCATTGGGGAATTAATTGGGGCTTTTTCCTGTGTGACAGTAAAATCTATTCTAATCATAGTTTCCTGCATGCACACTTTCTGAAAGGAGGGAGAAAGATTTGGCTACTTGATTTGGCTGGTAGGCTCCAGGTGGGTGTACTTGAGGCTGTAGAAGGCTATTGAGGTAACAGAGATGGAAGGAAAACTGATGACACCCTTGCTGCACATTCCTAGAAGAGGAACCTAGGGATAAGACCATGTTCTGGAGTTTGTAGCTTGCAGAACATGCATCAAATGCAGCACCATGTCTCCAACCAGCCTCACTGGTGTGGAAGGAGGTGACTATCTCCCAGCTCAATGTGAGAAGTTGTTTTGGCAGTATGCACCTCCCTACAGCTCTGCACACCCCAAATGGCTGCAGGGCCACTCAGTCTCATTCACTCTATTGCAATTAATGGTGAGACAGTACAGAATAAAAACGAAAATTTTGAAATGTAAAAACATTGGAGTCTTCAAAACAATGGGTATAAATCCAGATCTAAATTAGTGTCAAGCCATTGGTAGCTGATTGTAAAAAGAAAATATAAGAAAAAAAAAAGAAATCACCTAAATGGAAAAAACCTTTAATTTTCCATTTGCTATTTCCTTATTATGTTGAGTCATATGAAATATTAATTACTATATAAACAAGGAAAGTAGGTGCACACATCTTTAGTACTTCTCACAACAGCCCTAGATGTCATTTTCAGCTGACAACCCAGCAGCTTCTGGCAACATTTCACAACACTTTTACAGAAAATGGGTCTAAGTATTTACTAATCTATACCAAGGAAAACAGAAATTCTACATAAATGAGCAGCATACACAGAAAAAATCTGAAACATCTAGTATTATTCCTTACATCATGCATCATTCCCAGACTGGAAGTCAGTTGTGTAGTGGTTTTCTCGTGGTGAGAGCAGGATATTAGGTTTCAGACTCTTGAGTTAAATTATCAAATCTGCCATTGATTCATAGTGTGACTTGGGCAAGTCATTTAAAGGGAAATATTCAATTGTTAGTTTCAATTGAGTAGGCTCACTTACTGTCTATGGCTTTATAGCAATTGCTACTTTTTATTTGAATGATCGTGAGGAAGGGGGTCTTTTTTTCTGTAAACACTTTCTCATGTGTTAAAGAGTTTCAATGCATGGAATACCCAAACAATCCAACAGGGAAAATTGATAATAAGAATTCTACGAGTAGTTTTGCATATCCTGCAGTCTATATTCCTAAGTAGTCAATTTGAATAGCATGCTTTTGGTTAGTATAGCACATAATTGCATAGGTACAGCACTTAAATGAACAGCAAAAGAAAAGCAAACTGCACAAACACAAGATGAGAGATAATGCTCTAGCTAATAATGTAAATTGACAGACAGTACAAAAAAAAAATAATCCTCTCATGGATTTGAAGTTGAGAGGAATTGAACATGAGAGGCTTCTCTTTTAGAAGGTAATTTTGTCCAGAGTTAACAAGGTAAGCATGAAAGATATCCAGATTTTTGTAAAATTCTATACTTTCTAATAGCTGTAAATAAAAGTGTTTTCTGGATAATACATGGGTTCAAGCATTTTGTTACTGTTACTTTACATACTAGTAGTGTCTCAATATTTAGAAAATTCCTATTTTTCACACCTTGAGGGGCTGATGGGTTCCAATGTATTCTCATTGACTCACCTCTAGAATTCTTTCAAAATATCACAATTGTGAAAACTACTAAATGGAGGAAAAATTTCATTTTTTACAACATGATTAGGAGTAATTTTAAACTTAAGGTAGTCCATAAGTTAGGATTTGGTGTATCTTTTCTGCAAAATACAGTATAATACTTCTATGTTCTGTAAGATTATTTATTTTGAAGCTTAGCTATAGTTTATGAAGTGCTTAGAGATCCTCTAATGAAAATGTAATAACTACGTCATCACGGTCATCATTGTTATTATTGTGAATATCATTATTTCTATTGCCCCGGTGAAGTAAGAAATAAGTTTGCAAAGACATCAAAAGCTGTGGGGAATGTGCCTCAGTAACTTCTCTGCATTTTGTACCATTGCCAAAAGGAGTTTATAAAACACTGCAGGAGTAACCATGTTCCTAGCTAATGGGTAGGAATTTGCTTCGGCTGTCAAATGTCCTCTCAGTGTGACAAACAAAAGTAATGAGTACACGGTGTACCATTTTTCATTCAAGGGATGCATTAAAGTCTTTATATAAATGCCCTGGGATTGACATTTTTAAACTCAGAAAAACCTTTATGATTTGTTGGGGCATGCAAGGTGCAGTCATTACAGGTAATGTGTGAACTGTTAAGAGTGATGCCTGACAAATGACATAATGAAGAGGTCCCCTGTAATGGAAGCACCAGCTCATGGTTTGTTATAAACCCTAAACCTGAGGAGCTGGGGCTACAAACACTGCCTGGCTCCCCTTGCCAGTGTAGATCTGCAGAAAAACACGTGAGCGGTTCAAACTGCTTTTAGGCGGAGAGAGTTCTGCTCACCAGGTATCTGAATCAGAATCAAGTCCTGAAGAGGATACAGTGGGATTCATTCAAGTGAAGGCATGTTTAAATGCCAGCAGATTGGGAAATCTCCTTCTCTTTCTCAGTTACACATCACAAACAATGAGAAAATTAAATCCACTTCTCAGGATATGTCCCTGCACAGGAAATTCATCAGAGGGGTGTTTCCCTGATAAGAGCTTTCTCTGGGAAGAAATTGAGTCTGCTTTTTGTAAGAGGCTCTGAAAAATCCAGAATCCAGATACTGTCAAAATTAGGTGAGAACATGAGCCATTTTACCATTTATATTTTGGCTTCATAAACTAGCAAATCTTTCTGCCTTGCTATGAAAAGCGGCAGGGAATTGAAGTGATTACTCACTGTCACAGCAGTCTGTGGCACTGAGAAAATCACTTCATTTCCCGCAGCTGTGAGACTTCACAAGTTCCTGGCACCTGGCCCCACACTCCCACCACTGCCTCCTTCCAGAAGACTTGCTGCTCATCAACTGAAAGTTGTTTGCTTTTTACACCTAAATTTCTTCTGCTAAAATAATCCTTCACTGGCTCCATAAAAAGCATTACTGGGAACAGAGCTTATACTCTTGAATATTACACCCTGAGTTCAGTTCCAGTGATGAGACCTGGAGAGAACACACAGGCATCTCCCCTAAGCAGGCACACAGGAGCTCAGCAAGGACAATGCTGTTTCCCACAACTCTGATTTCCATTCTGGGATAGCATTAGCTTGGTCTTGGCTTAGCATTTACTGTGATGTGACATGCTTACCATTGTGTCATAAATAATTTACTCATTTCGATTTGTTGTGACACTTTGACACACTATTTTGCTGGTTTTAAAAGGGAGTTTTCTTAGTTTCTTGTTAGCGTTTGAAAGTTTCACTTTATTAACTGAAGCTTAGAGCTATAGTTATTCCCAAATCCTTCTGTTTAAAATAGCACAGACAGATGTCTGAAGACTTCTTCTGAAGTCTTGTTTCAAGAAGTCCCCATGGGCTTTTCAGGACAAAATTTTTTCCAGAAAGTATCTTGTAACACCTGAGCTCTGCAGAACCAGGGAGAGCACCAGCATGATGCACCCCCACCCTCCCCCGGGACCACCCTCCTGCACCACAGCTGGGGAAGTGGCTCAGGTTGGGGCACTGTGAGTGCCTGTGACACTCTCCCGTGCTGCTGTGGGTGATGATACATAGGGACAAGCTGAAGGGCAGGAGAGGAGTGAGGCAGTGTTTCTGCAGCCCGCAGCAGGACATGCTCTCACCCAGGTGAAACCAGAGGCTGTAAAAATCCACAGAGCTAAATCTAGGCTTTTCCAAATCCTTTCATTTTCTATTCTCTGAGACCTTGGGAAATCTCATCTTCAATTCACCTGCTCATGCAAGTACTACTTAAGAGTTAGCAGTGGCTTTCTGTGGCTGCAGCTTGCACTTTAGTACAGCCATGCTCCATGAAAAGTCCCTGAAGCATTGAAGTGCACAGAGAAGCCAGGATGGTTTGTCTCCCCACACAGTTCCAGGACTGGGACCTTCTATCTCTGGTTGTCCCAAATGTGCTCAGCCCCTCATTCATTTTAGGGTGAGCCCAGGCAGCTCTTCTGCTCAGGTCTGCTTCCATCACCAAGCTGTGCTGAATAAAATGAGTCAGGGTGGGTCAGGGGTGGTCAGGTCAGAGTGCATGAGAACTTCTCTCTGTCCAGGAAAAGTACTTTTACTAGAACAAATCTGGCCCCCTGCAGCAAGCAGCTAGCCCATGGCAGAGGGGAGGGGGCAAAAGCAGAGGCTTCTCTAGCAGCTGGCAGCCTGCCTTTATAGCAGCAGCTATTAAAGATGAGGAAGGAATCATAAGGAATCATTCTCTCACACAGCACTTCATGCAGGTTGGAGCAAAGGTGAGTGAGCCAAGTGCACCATCCAGAAAAACTAAACATTGATGTGATAAAGAAAAGAGGTTTATGTCATGAGGTGCTGTAGTTTTGCATTGTGCCAGACAAGGACAGCCCTGTGCAAGCACCCTCTGGGAAGCTATGGCAGCAGGAAGAGGATTTGTGGGAGGGAAGATTCCAGGCCCAGATTTGCTCTGATCTGAGTTAAATCCTTACATATGTATGCTTTGTGAGGGTGGTGAGACACTGGAACAGGTTGACCAGAGAGGTTGTGGATGCCTTCTCTCTGGAGGTGTTTAAGGCCAGGCTGGATGAGGCATTGAGCAACCTGGTTTAGTGGGAGATGTCCCTACCCATGCCAGGGGGGTTGGAACTGGATGATCTTTAAGATCTCCTCCAACCCAAACCATTCTATGATTCTATGAAATCCTCAGCCCAACATTAAAAATCCCAGACATGTAGTCTGCAGAGTGTGAGAGAGTGAGTTCCAAGCCAAGAGCCCAAACTCTGGCTCACAGGATAAGTCCTACAAAGCCAATGATGGCTTTGGGTCAGGGCTTCCCTGCCCTCTCCCAGCCTGCAGCCAGGTAGAGCTGTGGCAGGTGCAGGCCAGGGGCTGTGCCAATGGACCATTGTCTGTGTAGGGCAGGAGGCTGAGCAAAGGCCACTGCTCCTCTCAGAGAAGTGAAAATCAGAAGGAAAAATGTGGCTGATCTTTGTAGAAGACTGTTACTTATTCCCTGCCTGTGCCACACCTTTTGCTTGCTTTCTGGAAGGACAAGCTGTGGCAACTCAGAGACTCACCCTGGGGATGGATATCTTCTTTGTAACCAACCACTACATCTTTGGTGGCACTTCTCACCCATCAAACATAAGCTGCTGCCTGAATCGTAGGGGTCAGGTAGGATTTTTCTCTCTCTTCAAAAGGTAAGGAGACATCATAACCAAAGCGACTTGAACAAAGTCACTCACTGGTCTATGAACCACTAGAGAAGAACAGGGATTTTTTCCATGGCCCAGTCAGGTGATGAAACCTCTAGAACCAATTACATTTTTTATTTTTTCTTTTAAAATCATTCATCTGGGATGTCCTGAACACAGTCAAGGCTATATTTGGTGATTTGCTCAGACTAGCCCTGTTCAGGCAGCTACTTATGCTCCACTAGTGAGAAATTTCAGCACATGAGCTTGGCCATCTGAAATCAGATAGCAACAGGCACCTCCATTGGACTTTTCATCCCATTTCCAGTGTCACACTAGACATGTTCCATTAACTGATTATTGAGAGCACCAACGTGTTGAGATAAAGTAGAGAACAAACATTTCAGTGGCAAAATCCGAGTGAACCTTATCCAACCCTAAAAGCACTTCAACTGTTCTTTACAAATTTTCTTTCCTGTAAGCTAAAACAGAATTGTGAAGAAAGGACAATCTGGGACAAATTCCTACTGACTACACTATTTCACCAAGGTCTGAAAAATTTTTAATTTTAGATTTACAAATATTTTGTATTTTTTATTCATAGCAGCTGGACTTTATCAGCAGGTCACTGCAGTGGGGTGATAAGAGGGCTGCTTCTCTAGACCCCCAAGTAGGGGTCTCATAATCCCAGTTTGGCATATATGGCCATTAAGAAAACCCCTAAAGGGGTTTTGACCTCAGCACTTTTCCATCAGCTCTGTGGTTCAGAGGACTCTTGTGCTAACAGAGGAAATGAGGCTTTTTTTTTGAGGTCTATCACAGATTGAAGTATAGACATACAGACACACCCTTAAAACCACATTTATTGCTTTTCACGTAAATTTATATGGTGAGACCTCATAAATTTGCCATCACTTACTCCTGTGCCCACTCTTCTTGCACCACCTTGCAGCACACAGTCCATCTCCAGCAATGGGCTCCTTGTCCAAGTGGAGAAGGAACTTTTTGATCAGAGAAGTATTTTAGGAATTTCACTGAATTAGGCAAATAATTTCTGTGAGAAGAAAAGAAAGAAAAGAAAAGGGAAATGGAAATTGAAAAAAATGGAAAAGAGCAAAAGAAAAAAGGGAAAATCAGAAAAGGGGAAGGAAATGAGAGAAAGAGGAGGAAATGAGAGATAGGGAAAGGAAAATAGGAAAAGGAAAAATTCCCCTCTTTTACCCAACTTCAAGACTTAAAATATACTTTAAACCAAACTGTAAGGACAGTTTATTTTCATGTGAAAACGTGGTATTTCAGTAGTGTGCTTATGAGATATAGTGTTTCAAACTCGTATCTCAGCTTTTGAAAATGTAAACAAGTTGTTACACAGCAGGACACCTTTTAATATCATGGTGTTCTAATTCCTAAAACATCCCAGAGATGGATTTCCATGTATTTTTTCCTTTCCCTGCAAACTCTGTGTGCCTGACTGGGGATGTGACACTTCCTGTCTTCCCTCTGTGTGGCTAGGGAAGGCAGTGGGGCATATCCTTTGTCAGTGTTCCCTAGTACAGGCTCCCTGGACCAGTTGCTGTACACTCTGATGCAGCTGTTGGGGAGAGCTGAAGTCCACGAACTTGCTCTCTTCCTCACTGACAGTAGAGGGAAGTCAGCCCCAGAGATTTATCAGCAGAACAACATGAAAGGTTTTCCATTTTACTAGGATGCAGTTGGGCAGAGATTTATTGGTAGTTTCCCTCATTCCTTTTCTTTTCCAGCAGCACATCTTCCAAGAGTCAGGTCTCCACTTTCAGGAGTTAGACTCACCATGTATAGAAGAAATTTTCTTTTTGTGGAACTAATATTGAATTTGCACCAAAAAAAATACCAAAAGTAATTCCAGAGCCTGTGGAAGACAGAAGTTTCTGAAGCCTCCCCAATCTCCAGATTCCTGAGCAAAATAAAAGGGAAGAGATCTTATTGGATCTGAGGTGGGAAAAACTGGGGCAGGCAGTCTGAGGGCTTCCAGTTTTGTGACCAAAAATAGTACACCAACTAAGAAAGCACGTGCTTTCCTCAAAATGTTACTGCTGGCGAATGCTGAAAATTGCTCCTTTTCCCCTGGGAGCAGGGAGAGGGTGGCAGCCCAGCAGCAGGCATCCATGCTGAGGGCAGGGATACTGGGCAGAGCAAGGACAGCTCCAGTCATTCCAGACTCTGCAGGACCAGGCTGCTGGTCTGGGCCAGCTCTGACCTGTCTGACTGCATGGAACCTTTGCCTTGCTGCTCCTTGCAGCCATGAGCAAGACTTCTCCTGCCATGATCCCTGGTGGGATTGCAAAAGCATGTGATACAAGACAGCTGCAGCCTTACCTGGGTGTGCAGCTCAGTTGGGAGAGCAGCAGGCTCCTAATCTGAGGCTCAGGAGTTCAAGTCCCTGTCCAGGTATGTCGCAGGTGGAGTGAATGACTTCACTTGTAAGAGAGAAGTAAAGAAATATTTATTAATTTAAGACAATGATTAACAAAATTTGATAATAAATGCAACAGTGTGCTACGAGGTTTGATGTCAAGGTACACTCTATTATTTACTGCATAGAGAACAGAGTCAGACCCTCCCGTTGAGTTACAAGGTTCAGAAAGGAAACCCCCAGACTTGGTCAACCATTTATCTCTAAAGGATTATATCCATATATGATCAATCCTGTATATCACTTAGCTAAGATTTCAAAGTTTGTAGCATGCTATTAGTCACTTACCAAGAATCTGTTGCATCATGGAATTTCTCAACCTCGAGGAGTAGAAGTGTAAATCTTTAAGCAAGTGTCCCTGCTCAGGGGGGAAATCCTGGTGTGCAGCTGCTGCCATTACATGAGAGCTCTTGGGCTGTCCACTATTTACGGAGTAAGATAATTGACCTATAGTCATATTCTCATGGGAACAAAGTAACTAAGTGCCCCCTCCAGACAATGTTTTGACTGCAGTCAGCTATCCTCCAAGGTCCAGCAGTAGCTCATCACACCTCTCACTGATGACTATGGCTCAAGCAGGAGCCAGGGAAGACAAAGGGGGGAAAAAGAGGGGGAGCATATCACCACAAGGTACAAGGGTTGTCTGAGTTGGACTGATGGTTGAACTTGGTGATCTGAAAGTTCCCTTCCAACCTAGATGATTATGACCTTATGATCTTATTGATGTCACTTCAGCTGGCTAGAACACCATCTGCCTTCTCTATATGTATGTATAGATTATCCCTCCACATTCACATTTCTGTATAAAAAGCAACCATGGCTTGGAAANCCTAGATGATTATGACCTTATGATCTTATTGATGTCACTTCAGCTGGCTAGAACACCATCTGCCTTCTCTATATGTATGTATAGATTATCCCTCCACATTCACATTTCTGTATAAAAAGCACCATGGCTTGGAAAAGTCCATCTTGACTGCTGTCTGTCAAAATATTTCCTTACTCCATTAATAATAATTATTAGTATGTTTGCATAGCAGCTAACATTTGTAAAATGCTTTACCCATGATTACAAATCCTAATTACTCACAGATTTTTTTAATGCAAAATTAGCTATTTTGTTTGCCTGACCCACTTCCAATCAGATCATGATTACAACAAATTTAATGAATGCTTTGCACAGGCTCCCTTCATCCTCTGGATGGATGGTAATTACGTGATTGCTGTGAGTTTTGCTGCATATCCTGCAGCTGCTTCCCAAAATCAAAGTGCTTTTGACTGACAGAAAAATCACAAATAATACTGAAAAGTCATGCTTTTTCCTCAATTAAAAACACCAGATAATTTTAACTGAAAATTGACTTTGTGTAACTGCCATGTAATCTTAAGGTACTATTCATTATTTTGCCAGCTTTCTTGACTGTAAAACCCGCCTTTCTCCAGCTAACTGATACTGATACAACCACACAAACACACACTTTCTGTGCACTTACAACAGTCACAAGGAGTACACAGCAGAACAAAACCCATTATGGGGTAAAGAGCATGGTGAGATTACTTTATGAAGATACAAAACCACCATGAAGAGCAATGAGGCTGATATGAAGAATCCCTGAAAATATTCCGAAGAGCACGAGCATCACAAGCAGATTAGGCTGAAAGTTGTTCACAGAGCCAAGACTAAATTGATACTTTTCAGACACTAAACCTAAAGCATCTCAGGATTTCCAGCTTGTACATGCTGCCCTAAAATCATGACAGTGTCAGTGAGTGCTGGCAGCTGGGTGTTAGCAGGGCAGGCTGCCTGCATTGCTCTGCAGCTGTGGCAGAGCCTCCACAGAGCAGAAGATGCAAGAATGGTTTTCAGCAAAGGACACAGATCTGTGATTCCCTCAGAGAAGAGACTTTTGAAGAGCTGCTTTCCAGAGATTTTGAGCCTCTCTATAGATTTAGAATGGAAAGACATAGAGAGGGAAAAGGAAAGTAGGGCATACACATACAGGAAAACACAGCCTTCAGTGGTTACAGACATTGTTGTAAGACAGCTTATCTAATGTCAAGAACAGGCAAAGCCAGTGCTTCAAAGCCAACATGTGTGGCAGATAAAAACCTCACCAAGATGCATGTGCAGCCCCTCTGCATATAAATACCACGGCAGCTTTCATCTTGGCTTCTGCCCAGGAGGATGGTGTCGCCAAGGAGGGAAAGGAGTAGGAGCAACACAACCATCACTGATCAAAGCCCCTTCAAGAAAGGAAAAGGGGAATCATCAAATGTATCGCTCATTTCCTACAGGGGACCTAAACTTGCCACCTCCTAAACGAAGTTGGTCAGGACCAGGCTCGATCCATTGATAAAGCAGCTCCCTGAGGAGAGCAGACACAGAACAAAGCCTACTGTTCATCTGGGCTTGCACCATTTATTCTTCTCTTGGCAACCAGCAAGCACCCTGGGGAACTCTGCCACACCAAGCCCTTCAGGACCTGTATTGTGTGGTGGTCCAGAGGGCACATCTCCAGCCTGGGAGGGCATGAGGAGATGAGGGAGCCTTGGCTCTTGTGTTCGTGTGCCCAGCCCTCCGGAAAAGAAGGAAGTCAGCAGCGACAGGCAGCTAAGGGACAGGCAGGAGACAGGAACAAGGTCAGCACAAATGCAGGAACCCCGGTCTCAGCTGCAGACAAAGGTAATCCAACAAGCAGCTCTAAACTCCCGAGTGTGCACGGGTTTTATTGGGAGAGCTCCCAGCGGGAAGTAAGCAGAGGCTCCGGGTCTGGCACCACTCAGGCCATCAAGGCTGGGTATTGTCCAGAGGGTGATTCTAAGCTCAGACCCTGGGTGACCAGGTGGAGCCAAGCCTTGGGAAATGACAACGCCAAGCATTGGGATGTCTGGCACGTACCAGAGTGATTTAGATGCTTGTCACCAGGAAAAAATAGACTTTCCTTGAATCGGGCAAACACGCCCCTCATCTGGACTCTGGCTGCTAAGAACAGGCAGCTTTTAGCACAGTAACAGTTGGATTTACAGTAAAGCTATGTCCTCCCTGCTCTTCATAAAGGCAAACACCAACAGCTATCCAGAGCCAGCACATGTGGTGCCAGAGCAGCTGTACAGCTGTGCACCCACAGGGGCTGCACCAGGCAGTGGTGGGATTCAATTCCCCCACTCCCCCACCCAGGATTAAGCCCATCATTTATCAGTGGTTCATTAACAGATTACTGGGAGGCTCAGAGAGTAATCTTAGATAGCTACTAAACTCATCTGCTTGGCCCACAACCATAAGGCCATAGGATTCACTTTGGGTACAGTGCTATTTCACAGGACAGTGGGAAGTGCAGTTAATCACTGAAGCTTGACAATTACTTCATTTTTCGTGGGTTTTCCCACCAGAAAACAGCATATGGGCTCTAAAGTTCTCCTCATTTGACAGGCCTAAGGTAGGACAGACACAAAACTGTTGATACTGGGTTTTTCCTGAACACATGGTTTGCAATTTATAGAAAGATTTTATGAAAACTGTTTATTTTCTTTGGAAAAGTTTGGCTTTCAGTCAAAAGCAAATAAATAACCAAATTGTAATGGAAAGTTTTGCCTTCCCTTTTTTAATTTTTCAAGCAGAAGAGATCATTTTCATGTGTTCTTGTGCTCCAGTGCCTCCTGGGAGATGGAGCTGAACATTTTTTTTCTGCTCCAGTGGGGAGGCAAATGAGGGGTAGCTCAGCAGACACTGCCCTGGTGAGAGGTCATGGAGGAGAAGACCAACAGAAAGGTCCCTGGGGCATCATCTTGACTCCGCGTGACATCAGAAAAAGGAGCCAGATGAGACACAGTCCAATAGGTCTTTGTGACACTTCAAAATTATTTCTGAAAAGGGGAGGAAAAAGTCTGAAGTATCAATGAAAAATAATAATGAGTTCCACTTTTTCCTCACTTTTTTGATGGAAAACAAGAAATTTCTGTCACTAGAAAAATACAGTTATAGCAAGCGTAATGCCATCGCCTTTCCGCTCTTTGTCCAGACTAATCAGCCTGAGAAGCAAGAGGGCCAGAGCCAAAGTCTTTACCACCCAGAAACTCTAATACTTCTGTCCCTCCAGGCATGCTTGTATGTTTAACTAGTGATCAACTGACAACACACTTTGCAAAAAAAAACCAAAAATAAACAAACACAAAAGAAACCCCAACAAGCCAGCCTGGAGACAGGCATTCTCCAAACACTGCAGGAAACCAAGATCTGGACCCCAGAATAGACAGGAGGAGATGTTGCCCTGATTTCAGCAGTGTTAGCATTAGCCTGGAAGATGTGCAGCCTCTGCAGAGTTTGCACAGAGTCACAGCCAAATCCCAACCTTTCTCTGGCTCTCATCCGGGGCTGTGAAGGATCAATCTCCTTACTACTATTTACCAAGAGATATCTTGCAGGAAAGTGCTGTAAAATACAGCTCCCCCAAGTGAAAAGGATAACCTTTAGGCCCAGCAAACATCTGATTTCTTGTAGCAGAAGGGGTGGAAAGGTGATTCTCTATTAGATAAAAATATAGGCTTGCAGTTCACAAACCGCTCTGTAAATTCATGTTAATTCTGTTGCCATGGTCATTTAGGAAAAAGCACTACAAAAGGCATTTAGAAAACAAGGCACTTCAATTAATTCCTTTCTAAACAAGTAATTTAGGAATTTTGTTTCAAAACAGCTTTTTTTAAATGTCCTTAGGAATTTCATGTCACTGAATTTTTATGATTGAAAAAGTATGATGTGTGGCACAAAGTGACTGCAGAAATGCTCTATTTTACCCTCCAGTGTTTGACCTATTACTTCTCTATTTTATGACTTGTTAAGAGATCAATCTATGCTATTCCAAATGGAAACTGTTTTAACTGCTGAAACTCACTGCACCCTCTTCCTGCACTGTCTTCCCCCCAAAATCCTTCTAGCAATGTTACAATTGCACCTGGTGATTTGCCTTGAGCAGGCTCATGGCATCACACTGGCTGAACCTGAGCAAAACTGGAGTTCAGTGCTAACAGGCACAGTACAAAACAAGACCTGCTGGGAAAAAAAATCTGTTCAATTTATACAGTTAAATTTTGGAAATGCTGTCCTGGCTTCCCCTGGCTGTTCCTTGAAAAGAACAAAAAGGAGGGTGGAGGTAGTGTCAGGGAAGAATATTATCAGCTATGGAGTAAACAGTGTGGAAGCCAAATATAATTGGCTGGTGAGTGCACATTGTGATTCATGAAGGGAAGGCTGTTTTTAAACTTCAGGAGCCACGGAGCAAGGACAGGCATGCAGTCATCTTCCTGTGCAAAACAAAAGCTCTGAGCCAGCGAGGTGCAGCACCAGCATGCCTGGACAATGGGGACACGGAGCATTACCTCAGGTTCTGCAACACACCACCAGGTGATTGGCCTGATGTTTCCACAGGCAGGCTATTGCTTTTAATACCAGGTCGGGTGATTCAAGTCCTGTTCTCAGGGTCTCTGAGTCCTACAGATCATTCCTATTTGGGAAGTATACCTTATCTAAGTCCATTATTGCCTTTGCCTAATATAAACTTCATAAACAGTTTGTGCATTGAAAGCTTTCTTAAACCAAGGAAACCTGAAATAAATGCCTCATTGTCTCAAGGATTTTATCATGATGGTATGAAAGAAAACAAGTGTGGGACTGTTGTCCAGCAATAAAGTTCTTTCAGCCTCAGGAAGGATAGTTTTGATTTGTGAATTTATTACTCTCACAGTTAGGACTTCACACTTGAACAAAGTAGTTGATATACTGTCAAGATTCTGATCTGGCATGCAGTCTGCAAACACAGTCTGCTTGTTTGACATGAAGGGAACAGAGAGGGACTTTTTCACCTAATTTTTAATGTTTTTAACTTAGAATGATGTAGAAGTTGAAAACTTTGTCTTTCAAATAATAATAAAAGAAGATTTAACATCACCATGTTTAATAAACTGGTCTTCAAACTGCCAAAGTGCTGCTGCGATGTGAAATTAATTCTGTTCTTGCAAAATGGGAATGGGAAATTACTCCTGTGAAATATTAATTCCTTCTTTCTTATATGAAAAGTCCTTCAAAACAGACTGAATCTGAATGCTTTTTGTTGAAAAGTTTTTGTATTTTTCATTTTACTTTCTGGCTTGCGTTTTGGGAAGTGCTGATGTACACTCAGGGCTGTAGCAGGAGAGAACTACAGAATTTCCCATGTCTCTGATGGTACTATGATCTCATAGTGCCAAATCACAACTAAGTCCACTACCAGCTTCTCTGTGCCAGGCAAGGTACATCTCTGGATTTTCTCTTCCATCTTTATGCTACCCTCTGGGCCTTCTTGATGCCTCAGCCCAGACTTTTCTCTTGAGAATGTGCAGATGTGGGCTTGCCGTCAATGAGAAGCCCCTGATGCATGGTGGAGCAACACGGACTGTCCCAGGCTGTATCTTCTTCCCACATTGATAAACTAGTTTCCTTGCCTGAACTCCGTCCCAGCAATAAAGTCTCACTTTCTTGAATCAGACAATGCCAATACTGACCTCCTCTGACAGGTAGGAAGAGGTAGCACAAGGGCATTATCATGGCTCTGGCATAATTTGTGAGAGTTTCTGAGTACCCCTGACCATGACTATAAGGCAATGCACAATTTCCCCTCAGGTCAGCAAGTAACCTCTGCAAAATGCTGCATGGGTTACCTGGCAAATTAAGTGTATAGATAAATACTCAAAAGTTCTTGTCTAGAACTACTGCACTCCAAAATTCCCAGGCCAGAAGCTCATTTGTCTGATTCAGAATAGCAGACATCCTCCAGAGACACATCAGGAGGGATTCCTGAACATTCTGCCCATCAGACACCGTTTTTTTCCTGACTCCAACAAAAGCCCCAACTCAGCTCTGTGATGGGGGTGCAAAGTGCAAATGGCCAAATGTGTTTGAGCTGGGTGCAGTAAAATCCTATCTGACAGGGCAAGTATGGCCTATCTGTCAGACCTCCAGACCAAACAGGAATCCCAGCTGTCAGCTTGGGGTTTAGCTGAAAGATGTATCAGGGCAACGTGGAACAACACAAGCTGTCCCTAGAGTGGGCAGAAGCACCAGGCGGAAAGGTTGAGGAGCACTGGACCGGCTGAGGAGGGACTCATGACACAAAACAACAAACAGGGTGTCTGGCAAGCCCAGTGTAACACCCCAAGCGCATGTAAAGGAAGAATTACTCTAAACACAAGTATGGGCCCAGATGAGTTGATTTCAATGGTTTATTGTAAGAAAGCTCCTTAGATTACGCAGATTAACGTCTTCATGGAAACATTTCTGGAGACTGTGCTGTTTAGCTTCCTGCACAAGGCACCGCTTAGTCATGACTATGTGGAATAGTAAACTTAGGAGAGGAGGTTTTATTCGTTTATTATTATTACAAGGCTATAGAGCTCCTGTGTCTCTGTATTTGTTTCCTGCACTGAAAGAAAGTAAATCTCCCCTTCAGAATCACCCACAATTGAAGGATAAGACAAGCAGTAAACCAAGGGGTAGGTTCTCAGGAGAACTTTTCCCCTCAGCTTCTGCAAAACACAGCCCAGATCTATGAGGCCAGAGAAGATGAGCAGACTGCAGTTCTTCACAGCTCTGGAGTTCCACAATGAAACTGCATAACTGAGTTCATTCACCTTTGGGATCAGGAAAGGAGTTAAGGTTTCACATGCATGCTTAGTGCTTAGGACAGTTCCTCCACCTGGCGCAGAGGTCAGAAGCTTTTCTGCAACCCCTCTGAAATCCTTGGGAAGGGACACCCCTATTTGCCCACTGTGGTTTGCTTGGTAAAAAAGCTTTATTTTTTTTGTCACTACAGTCTGCCCAGTGAGTCTACAAGCATTGAATGCCACTACTGATTTCATTGAAAATCAAGAATAAACACTAGGAGTGAAAACCTTCATACCTAATGTTCCCTCTGCAGCACCCAGTCCCTTCCTCTGACCACAGCCTTCCCAGTCCACTCCCCAGATCCTTCTCAGAGCTGCCTCACCTGCACTCATCAGAGACACTGCAAAGCCTCCAAGCTGTACCAGCCAAAACAGCTTCATTAACTTCTGCAAAAGCTCAGTAACACAGTGAGTAAAGGAAACCTCCATCAGCCAAAACTTCACCCTCCCCTGTTTTTTCCCTCTGAGCATCTCCTGCTTACTGCCACATCTGCAGGGTTACATTCAAGGAGGGAAGCAATGTCTATCTGTGGGATCATCAGGAACTCTGCAGCAGTGACAGAGCTTCCTCCATAGACCATAGATACAAGTGGACATGTCTTCCCATTACAGTTGGGGATAGAGGAAGAGGGAAGAGAAAACAGTCTCTGAAGAAGCTTCTCTCACATTGGCAGCTATAATAGCAACTAACTCTTGCTTAATATTTAACTTTTAGAGTGTTGACATTAGGTATGGAGCATGCTGGGCACACTGACTTGTGAGTGCTGCTCTTTCTGGTAGGAGATAGCCACAGCTAAATCATATGAAACACAACTCAGAGGCCACAGAAAGCTGAGTGAGGGGGCAGCTAGTGGACAACTGGGAAATCAGTGACAGGAAAAGAAGATGGGGCAGTGGTGGGCTTTGACTGAAACAGAAAGAAAAAATTGTGATAAATGGAGGGGAGAAATAATTTTTACTAAATCAAAAATCCAAGGTTTCCTTTTGGTTTAATTCTTTTTAACTTGTAAATAGAGCTTTTTATTATCCCTTTTGCAGCTATCCAGGAAAAAGTTTCTGATGTTTAAAAACTCGCACTCTTCCTTTTTTTCCAAATCAAATTCAGTGTGAGTCTGGAAATCAATTCAGCTACTCCAAAACTATCTCTCAGTTAATTTACTTCCCTAGTATTAATACTTCTTATGTCCCCTGTTTGTCTCACTCTTCTGTCCTGTTCTTCAAACCTGCAGCCCTATGGGATTGAGATTCTCAGTCCCCAGGTGTCCTCCTGCAAGAGGCCACAATCCCCATGATGGCTGTAGGCTAAAACCTCTATAATAACACATGCATGACCATTTTGCAAGGCACTGCTGGCAGTAGGAGGAAGCTTCAGTTACTAATTGCTCCTTTTAAAATTAGCAGCCCCACAACTCTGAACCAGTACAGAATATCCTTGGGAAGTTCCATACTCTTTTGTGTCCTCCTGAGGCACCATTTTTCTGTCCCTGAGTGGATGTGTAAAACTGCTGTCATAGAGTGAAGTAACTAGCATTCATTTCAGGAAATACAGGAATCATGAATTTAGAGTATCAAGGCAGCAAATAAAATACTGAACTCACTGCATTTTAGGCACGATTCTTGTTACAATATTTCTCCCCAAGCCCTATCAGGGCCTTAAAAACATGAGGTCTGAAAATAGTTTGTCTATTTGAGAAGTCTCTGTTTCTTGATGCATCTGTATGTTTTGTATCCAAACATTCAAGATCCCACCTGCAATTGCAAGGGACATGAGAAGTTTGGAGGGTGTTAATGATAGCCATGATAGCACCTAACCCTACAGGAGGCAGGGCTCTGCATGGCGCCAGGCACACCAGAAGCAGGACATAATGGAGGTCAGTTGGAGGGCCACCCTCACACCACACTGGCCCTGGTTCCTTCTCACTCAGTGAGGAGAACAAATTGGACATCAGAGCACAAGGAGAGCAAGAAATCCTTGCAGGTTCTACAGGCAGTTAGGACGAGACTTGCAAGATGAAGGTAATTTTCATCATTATTTCCTTTCAATCCCTTCCCTCAGAAAAGGAGGAACAATTAGAAAGGCCAAAGATTTGTATGTATGAGCTGACACTGCAAACTTCCAAGAAAAGCTGAAAAGCCTTTCTCTCACTGCAGTTGTCATTCCAGAAACAGTACCTGCCAGAAAACCAAACCACCAGTGAAACATTATGTTTTAAAAAGTTAAAAATTATGTTACACCTCTGCCAGAAAACAACCCCTTTCTGAGTCTTTTTCAGGAGTTTGGAGGCTTATGGAGTTGATGCAGGCAGAAAATGATAATATAATTATGGCTAATTATTTAGGTTGGGAAAGGAATAAGCAATTCATTTTTATTATGTTTATCAATATCTTTGGTCACAATGTTATTCAGAAAATGCTTTTTTTGTGATCCAGGAAATTGAAAAGTCATTTGTGGCAGAATGTTTGAGTAACATAAGTAATTATGTATTTGTACATATTTTTATATGTTGCTATAATAGTTCTTTCCTACATGTGGCTTATGCATTCTTGCAATTCTCTTATTAGGCCAGTCTGAGTTTCAAATAACACCTATATTACGATGTTTAAAATGTTTGTTTTGGAAGGAACTATGGGACACAAAAACATATGGATTGCTTTATTGTATATATAGAAAGCACATAGAAAAAAGCTGGCTTTCATTAGCCCATTAGTATGGATCTAGATATGCACTCAGTGTTGGGACTTCCTTGTTCACATGTTTATGACATTTAGAACTGCTTTGTGCTATTGTGGATATATGTTCACTCTGCTGGAAAGACAATACATCTCTCCACTGAGTATTCTCTCTAGTAAATACTGTGAGACCCAACATAACCAAAATCAGGACTTGTTACTGGTGAAACAGATGTGTTTCAAACTAGCCGGTCCACCACCATCTCCCCTTATCCCTCTGCTTCATCTCTTTCCTGCATCTTGATTTTCTGCAGTGTTTCACTGCTCTGACTGGATGACTGAGACCTTCCTAAAGAGCAAAAGAAATCCAGCAAGATAGTGATGATGAAGACAGAAAAACTTTTTGGAAGGCCTATGGTCTTCATTAACAGAAATGCTCCAGCACTGTGGATAAGGTTTTATGTTCTAGCACCTTCTCACATGCAAAGCAAAGCAAACACTGGGTGCATAAAGGAGTGATTAAGTAGCTTTGAATGGGTGAGTCCAGCCTGGTGTCGGTGAGGATTACTGCTTCCATGGAAGCACCTTGTGGCATTGCTGACATTCAAAACATAATCTCTCTTTAAACAGGACCCATAAACTTTGCCATTATTCTCTCTAGTGGTTAAATATAGAAGCTGAAAAAATTTCTAAGCAGTAACCTTCATTTCTCCTCTCAAACAAAGTGGACTCATGCTTTCAGCACTTTAGGTCATGTGATGCTTCAAGTGATGTCATTTACAGGATCACGCTGCCCTAAGATATCTTTTGGTGTCTCTGTTTTTCTGATAATACCCAGGAACTGAATGCCATATATTGCATTGACAGATTGTGTATCATAAAAACATTCACAGCCATGTATAGAAACTTAATTAATCTGTAGAAAAGACAGTCAAGGAGTCAGGACAATATTGCACTACTGGGTACCCCACCAACACAAACCAGTGGACCCTGAAGGGATTTCATTTTTACCCAGTTTGGTTGGATCTGGGGAGGAATTTTTATTCCAGAACCAATAAGAATACTTCAGGGTGCAGCTTTGCTTCCTCCATTGCATCTAACAAGAGTTTTGAAAACCAAGATTAAGTGAGCTTTCTACCAGTGCCCCTTTGCAGCCCTGGGGGACTGTGTGGGACCGTTTCTCCTACATCATTTCTAGCAATACCAGAGGCTGTGACCTCTTCTTTCTTTACTTGGGTTGCTTTTATTGAAACAAAATTAAAAGTTTTAACCCCCTGAGAATTCAGGGATTTCACACACTTGGGCCCATTCTGATTTATACTTTTGTTAATGCAATAAATGTTTTCCTGCTGTGTGATTCTCTTGGCTTCATTTTCAGTTCCCACTTAGCTGTCCCAGTGTAGATATCAATGATAAATGCTTTGAAAACTGGTCTCAAAATTCCCCTCTGCCTCCTACCTCAAGGGCAGAGTTGTTCTATTCACTAAAATAAGAGTGACACAGTGTACAGCTGGACTTGTACCTCTTTGATGGGTGATTTGAACAAATTCTTACAGCACTTTGCACATAAAGTTAGTGAATAACAGACTTGTAGTCTACTAGTTCTTCCAGTAGATAATTAATTTCATTGTTTTAACATGATGTGGATCCATCTGATAGAAAATATTTTCATTTTTGTTATTTTTATTTTGTATAGGATTAAAATAAAAATAAAGAAAACATTCTGGAATTTACATTTACATAGAACATTCATAATGAAAGAACTAAAAAGCTCATAAAATGCTTAAAGGAGGTATTTTAACTTTTTCATGAAACTTCGACTTGGGCAAAGCAATTTTGTAAATATGGCATCGATTTACATATTTTGGTCACTCCAAGTTGCAGTGAAACAATCCAACTGTTTGAGGAGTTTATGTGGCTCTATTTATCAATCCATTCTGGTGGCAATTTTACCCCTGGCTCTCCATCTTGGACTTGTGTTCTTCAGAACATCTTAGTCGTGACAGAAAAAATAATGATCCTGAAGTTCACTATAAAGATTCACAGCCCTTGCTAGTCTAAAATCTCCCCCCATTCATAATTTATCTTACCCTCAAGTCCACTAATGTGTAAACTGCAAAAACAAAGACAGTGCCCAAGAACTGTGCAAGAGATTCCAGCTCTCAGAACATGCAGGAGTTCATTGAGTCCCCTGAGATAGCCTGTGAACTCAGCAGCACAAGTTTAATGTTGCCCAATAGCTTTTACAGCTTACTCTCATGAGCTTTTTTTCAATGGCAATATAACAAGTAATGTCAGTTTCGGATTTTTTTCCTTGCCTTTTTTTTCATTCAGACAGAGAAAATCCACGATAAGCATCTATTGTGGAACAAGAATGAGTAGAATATGTATACACAGAACACACATTAGCTTCCCAAATCATCTTAATGATGGGCTATAAATGTTTTTTTGGCCTGCCTGCAGGCATATTTCTTTTGGCTGTGATCAGGACAGTTTCCATTAACCAGACTGGATCTTTATTTTCAATGGACAAGTAACATGAATGTGGCAGCAAGATAAGAGCTTTTTTTCCTTAGCACTGATTGTAAGCTCCAGGAGACACCTGTATAAGTGAGGCATATGCAGATATCTTATTTTCACTGAGGATGTTATGGCATGATTTTAAGATGGCTGCAAGAACATGATGTTCTATATGCATTGTAACTCAAGATTTAAATGCCTCCTGAAAGGCTCTGTCATGATCTGCTTAGATCCATTTCTGGTATATCCAATGATTCAGTGCTGAATGTATTTATGCAGCTGCTGTGTTTCTCACCAGAAGTGGCTGCATTCCTGCACCACAGCAAATAATCTCTTGCCTGTCACAGAGAGCTGCTCTGAAGCTTACGTAGGTAAAACTCTACAGGGTCATCAGGCAAAATCTGGCAGAGGAGGGATTATCTGCAATGGTCAGGATCAAGCAGTTGGACAGACTTTAGATAAAGGAGATTTCCAAACAAGTTCCAACACCATTTCATCAAAATTTCCAATTCTCAAGTAAGTCTGAGGTGACTGCACTTAATAGAACAAAATATGCATACTGTTAATTTTTGAACAAAAGTTGCACTAGAATTGCAGAGGTTTGGAGGTGGAAGACACATGAATTAGGGAGGAATGGCATGAAGACCACAGAGTGAGGCAGCGCTGGAAATGAATGGATACTGCACAGCAAGAAGAGCAAAAGCATATTAAGCAAATTAGTCCTTCAAGAGAAATAAAGATATAGAAACAAGAAACAAATGCTTAAAAGGGTAAAATCTTAAATGAGATATTAAATAGATGACAAGATTGCTTCTGGATTTCAGTTTAGCAAGAAATGGGCGTTTGTCTAAAGTACAGAACCTTTGAAACCCACTAACTTCAGTAGAACTACACTTAAATGTAGGTTTCTAATTGACTCGTCTGCTAAGACAAGGGTACACTGCACAGCCCTTGCCAATGGCAAAGTGAGAAGAATCTCCTATCAAACAAACAAGCCCAGTTAAAGTAAAAACACAACCTGCAACTTTGCAGCAAGTTCTGATGAAAAGCTTATTTATATATATACTTTGTAACTCTCAAAGACCTTTGCAAAATACTGGTTAATTAAAACTCCCGTGATCCCATAGACAATTATGTGATGGTCTGAAGCAGGGAGACAAAGAAGTTAGGTTTACCAGTCCCAACCAGTGACCTCAGCTGGAAGCACCTTCCATGCCTGCAGGCCTGGATTATGCTGACTTGAGCAAGGGCCCAAGTTCCCTTTTCCCACACTGAAGAGGAATCTGAAATATGTCAACAATATTTGAGGATATTAAGGGAAGAGAAATGAGAATAAGTAACCATCTAGAATTGCTGCCTGCAGGACCAGGGCAGAAAATGCCAGTGGGGTCCTGGTGTTCCAGTCCTGCTGCTGGGCCTGGGCTGCTTTTCAGCTGAACTACATGCAAGAATGATTTTAACGAAGTGCAGTTAGTGCCCAAATGTCAAACTGACTTCAGCTCAGTGCCAATATGTTGATATCAACAAGGAAATACTTCTAAGACAAAGCTATGACACAGTGAGCAGCATCAGATTTAGTGCCTGTTCACATATAACCTGGGAGAAAGCTGTAACTTTTAGTTGAGTAGTTGCAATTCCAGAAGTTGCCAACCAGAAGTAATGCCAGGCAATGGCTCACATGCTATATGCAGAGCTCTCCCTCAAAATAAATTTTACAACTGGTGCCGCTGATGGCAGTGTCTGAAGCAGTAACAGCCTAGCCCTTCACTGAAACACCCAAACTGAGCTGCCAGGGACAAGGAGAAATTTGAAAACCAAGATTAAGTCCTTTTTTCCATCTCGGTGCAGGCTAAAATAAAAGGCTAAGTGTCCCCTCTGAGCGTGAGACAGATGCATTTTCCAGTGCATTAGAGAAATAAGTTTTTTGCAAAAATCCAGGTACAACCTCTATCCATGACCCCTTCAGGGGTATTAAACTGTAAGGGGGGAGGAAAAAGGCAGCAAACAAATTGCCTTAAAGTGTTCAAATATGAAGCAGTGCCTTGAATGGAGGAGGTAAATCCTTTGTCCAACACAGTGGGTCACCCACTGTGTTTTCTGGTGCCTGCAGCAGCCATGAGGGTGTTGCAGACCCAGCACAGAGGTGTGAATGCCCAAGGCATGCTGAGTCCCAGCTCTGTCTCCAGGGCTTTCACTGGCATGGAGACAATCACATAGAAGAAAATGGCTCCCTCACACACTCAGAGCTCTGAATGGATTGAAAGGCAGCAGGAAATCCTGTCTGATTCCTTTGCTGGCAGGCTTACCAGCAGGATGGGAGAAATGATGGGGAAGTAGCCACGAGCCAGGAGCAGAGGAACAACGTGAGCAGATGCCAAGGCCTGCCTGGGAAAAGGCTGCCTGGCATTTGGAAACCACACTGAGGCCAAACAGCTGGAAATCCCAGATGAGTGGAAGATGTGCAGTGGTTTTTGTAAGGTGCTAAATACACAGCTAAATAGAAGGTAGTGTTTTGATGCATAAAATGGAGTGGGATGCTATGTTGATATCAGCCTTAGTACCCTATCAAATGAGACCTGCTGTCAAGGTGGTCTAGCACCAAGAGCAGACATTAGGGGATATGGGAAACCCATATCCCAGGAACACCAGAGCCAATATCATGGTAGGAAATGCTAAGAAAACACTGGGCTCCAAGTCAATCTGGGACTGTTACATCTGGTTATTGCTGCTGACAGTAGATCTGCAGTGATTTCCCACTAAAATCTTGCCGCTCCTCTCAAAAATTGGCCATTATCCACACCAGACTGAGGGAAAGGGCTGGGGATTCTTCTCCTGCAAGAACATAATTTCTTATACTAGAATTAATAAACTTAGCCTTCACTTTCTCCATCCTTCTAGGAATTTTCCTGCAATAGGTGTGGGAATTCACCTCTTCCTGATCCCTGCTGTAGGAGTAATCCAGGGGACACACACCCTGGAGCCCAGAGAGGCTCTGTAATCTCTGTCCCTGGAGATCTTCAGGACCCACCTGCTTTAGTAAGGGTTTGGACTGCATCATCTCCAGAGGTCACTTCCAGCCTAAATTCTCTTCTGACTCTAATAATCTCCATTCTGGCAAGTATCGAATGATTCTTCTCACCTAAACTAAACTGAAAGCCAACTCACAAACTGAAGAACCAATGTCTCATCCCTGATCTGAGATGCAAGGTCTTGCACCTGGGCTGGGGCAACCCCAAGCACAGATAGAGGCTAGGTGGAAAGTGGCTTGAATGCACACCTGAAGAGAAGGATTTGGTGGGGTTGGTGGATAAAAAACTCACCATGAGCCAGCAGTGAGTGCTTGCAGCCCAGAAGCCAACCCAATCCTTGGCTGCATCAAGACAAGTGTGATCAGCAGGTCAGGAGAGATTATTTTGCTCTACTACTCGGCTCTGGTGAGGCCCCACCTGGAGCTACTGTGTCCAGTTCTGGAGCCCTCAACATTGAGCTGTTGGAGCGGGTCCAGAGAGGGCCACAAAGATGATGAGAAGGCTGGAGCGCCTTCCTTATGCTGACAGGCTGAAGGAGTTGGAGTTGTTCAGCCTGGAGAAGACTCAGGGAGAACCTCACAGTAGCTTCTCAATACCTGAAGGGGGCTACAGAAAGCTGAGGTAGGACTTTTTAATATGTTATGTGATGGTAGGACTAGGAGTAATGGATGCAAATTGGAAGAGGAGAAATTCAGGCTGGATATAAGAAAAAAGAAATTCTTTATGGTGAGCATGGTGAGACACTGGAACAGATTGCCCAGAGAGGCTGTGGATGCCCCCTCCCTGGAGGTGTTGAATGCCTGGTTGGATGAGGCACTGAGCAGCCTGGTCTTTTGGGAGGTGTCACAGCCTATGGAAGGGGGATTGGAACTACATGATCTTTAACCCAACCCAACCCAAACCATTCCAACCCAAACCATTCTATGCTTCTATAATTCTATGATTCTATGGTATTCTTCTATAATTCTATGATTCTATGGTTCTAAACTCGGGTGCGGGGGGGTGATGGGGAGGGCGGAAAATAGCCTTGAACTCCTGGAAGGGTGGAGGACTCCAGTTAGAAGCCAAAGCATGCTGCTACTCAGCCTTCCCTTCTCTCCTGAGCAGTTACTAATGACTCACTCCTCTCAGAAATGCTGCCAAGAGACATAGGAGCCATAGGGACTGGGGCAAAATTCCTTTCTCTTCTGTATCCAATAATGTTTATTGAATAACAATGCTACCAGCTCTGAGTCACTGCTCCTGTCAGCAGGCAGGTGATGTGTGAATGTGTTCCTCTATTGCTTCCAAACTGACTTCCTTGACACTGTGCTGGTACTAAATGGCTCAATGATTGAACCTTGTCAAAGATTCATTCAGATATTAAATCTAGAACTGAGTGACAGTTTCATTTCAGATACCGAGCACATGAGAAACTTGGTTAGGCTGTGGTTTCAATTGAAGCAAAGCTGTCTGAACTAAGAGAAGAGACTGAAGGTATTTTGCTTGGGCTTTGAATAGTAAAATCGTGTACATATAAGCTGTGATTCTGTGGTGGCTTTTATAATAGCCCTGTTCTACCAGCATAGCAAAACAAAGGAAAACAATAATCTGTGCTTTTTTAATGGTTCAAAGATAAATCACAAGTATTGTAATACTAATGATTTATTTATATCTCAATGGAATATTTGAACTATAAATTACTCTTGAATAAACACAACTGTGCAGAATTTTGCATTGTTTGAACTTATCAATGTCGGGTCTTTCTCAGTTTTAATTTTAATGTAAATAAAATTGTGAAATATATGGATGCAATTTATTTCCAGATATGTTTATATGACTTCAGAATGACTTATTAATCAGGGGCTTTACTCAAATTCTCATTTGATTTCCATGCATTTGACTGCCCAGTCTACATGGAGCTTTCATGGCTTGAGCAGTGTAGACCCTAAATCTGATATAAGAGAAAAGAGTAGTTTTGTCACAGTGCCCTTGTGGAGTTCTGGAGTGAAATTCTAATGGAAAGGGTACATCCTGCAGAGCAGAGCACTCAGAAGAAAGGATTAGTGTCTGGGTGAAATCCGTGCTTGACTGACAATTCTTCCCTTCATCACAGTAGGGCCAGGAGTTCAGTTTCTATGTGTAGTTTAACTCTGTGGGGAGATTCAGGATCTCATGTAGCAGGATCAGAATAGCAAGCATAATAGCAACCTGGGACTTCAGTAGGGCCAGCTTTGGCCTTTTCTTTAGCTTGGAGAAGAGGAGACTGAGGGGTGACCTCATTAATGTTTCTAACTATGTAAAAGGTGAGTGTCAGGAGAATGGAACCAGGCTCTTCTCAGTGACATCCAACAGTAGGACAAGGGGCAACGGATGCAAGCTGGAACACTGGAGGCTGAGAAAATACGAGAGAAAACATTTTCTTGGTGAAAAACTTTTTCAAAGGCTGCCCAGAGAGAATGTAGAGTTTCCTTGTCTGGAGACATTAAAAAAGCCACCTGGGTTTTTGTTTTGGTTCCTGTGTGGTCTGACCTGGGTGTTCCTGCTCCAGCAGGGGGATTGGACTAGATGGGAGGACTAGAAACAATGGATGTAAATTGGAAGGGGGTAGATTCAGGCTAGATATAAGAAAGAAATTCTTTACAGTGAGGGTAGTGAAACAATGGAACAGGCTGCCCAGAGAGGTTGTGGGTGTCCCCTCTCTGGAGGTGTTTAAGACCAGGCTGGACAAGGCACTGAGCGTCCTGATCTAGTGGGAGGTGACCCTGCCTATGCAGGGGGTTTGGAACTCAATGATCTTTAAGGTCCCTTCCAACCTGATCTATTCTATGATTCTGTGATTCTATGATTCACTCTCTGCAGCATGCTGTAGTTTCTCCCAGTGTCAAGGAAAAGACTTCAAGGATTCGAGAAAAGATACTCTTCCTGCAATTTTGAAATAAGTGAAACAAATCCAATTAATTCTAACCAAATCGAGATCATGAGGACAAAAAAATGAGTCATGGGATCTGATGGTCTGTAAATGCAGTGGAGATGTTTTCAGGCAAAGCAACTCAGCCTCTTCATGCTACAGCTGATGAGAACCTCTTTCTAAAATGGAATAGACACCACAGCAACAGATTTTTCAGTCCTCCTTTAAAAATTCTCACATAACATTATGATAATTGCTGCCCTGCTGCCTCTTCTCCAGACCAACACTTTGCTGAGTTCCCTATGGGCCCTGGGGAAGTCCAAGTGAAAAGGCTATGAAGAAATCAGTAAGAGGTTTATTCCCACCCTACAACAAACTTCCCCTTGTAATCCCAAGGAACACTCTCATAGCTGTGTACCTGGGGTTTTCTGGTGAATATAATGTTTTCCTGTTCGGTAGAGGTGTCATGAGGACAAACTCCTGGTGCCTGTGAACCACAAGCTGTGATGCTGATAACAGGCACAGGGAAGTCTGTGTTGGTCACTGGACACATTCCATTCTTATGACACGTGAATCCAAAAGAGCATTTAAACCAAAACATCACTGGTTAAACTCAATCCTTAGTGAATGGCAGCCTGTAAATTTCTTAGTCTAAATTATTAAGAGAACATTGCATACTTTACAACTGCACATTTGAAAATACTCATGGGGTCAAGCTCTCCTTTTAGCCCTCACAACATTAAGTTGGAGTCACTGCCTGATTCCAATTCCAAGTTTTATTTCAGGGTAACTCTGAGCAGAATCCTGGATTTTGTTTATGACTTTTCATTTGTATTTGTGAAAACTTAATAAAAATCTTTTAAAACTTAAAAACATGGTTCCATAAACCTCACATATGGGATCTTTAAACTCTACCAACTTATGAACTTAACTCTGACTTGTCTTTGTCCTGTTGGCCTTTTCAGCAGCTAGCACTCTTCAGCCCTGTCTGTATTGACAGAGCCCAGAAAGCCATTAGATAGTCTACTCTTCCCTTTGTCTAAAACAATAATAGGAATGGATGACAAGCCTGACAATGTCTTGAAGAAAAAAAAAAGTGCATAAAATGAGACTAGACAGTTAACACAGTGGAACAGATGTATGACCTGTCCCAGATGTCTTACACTCAAAATTCTACTTGCAACTGGTTCTATCCATACTAGAGGTAGTTATCTAGAGATTTTAAGGAATGAGATTTTATATTATTCTATTCCAAAATGCTCAGATGAACATACATCTAATGCGAAGTATCTGGTTTTAATTCAAACACTTCGAAGGGAAGAGAGTTCAGAAGTCACTACATCACCTAGCCACCTTTTCCATGTTTTGACAGACCTCCCCTTTTAAAATCAATGTGTTTCTGAGCATTCCAATATAATTCATTGATTTCAGTGAATCTTACCATGTGTAAGGAGACAAACAGGCCTACAGAAAACTTTGAAGAATGTGAGGGTGGAAAGATTGTTTTAGATTCAGACCTGAGATAAGACTCCCTGATTTAAACTCAATAGATCTGTGACATTTCGTATCTCTCAAGGATCTGCCTCCTGGTCTTTCTCCTGAGCAGAAAGAAAGAGGTGTTGCAAGGTAAAATGTCAAAACTGCCAAAGAAAAAAACTAATTAATTGAGAAATGAGCAAACAGATCTCTCCAGAGTCTTTGAAAACCTTCACTTCAGCATTTTCAGAAGCTGTAGAAGACTGAAGAATGAAAGGAGTAATTAAGACCTGATCTCCATCCCTGGTAGCCCAGTCATGTCACAGAATTCAACATTAGATTTGGAAATGAAGAAATTCAATTCTCCTTCATATGCAAAAAAATACCTAAAGATACTAGTTAAACGCACAGGTGGTTTGTATTGAGGTGTTAATCAGTCAGCACCAGTGGAGAAGCATTGACCTTCCCCATTGGGAAAGCCGCCCTAAAAGCACTGTGAGCCCCAGGAGAGTAGTCTCACGCTTGCATAACAGGAGCTGCTCTCCCCATGAATGTTCACAGGGACACACTGGGCTCACTTCAAAGCTCCTGGGCAGGCTTTTGCTTGGTAGCTTCCCAGACCATCATAATTCCTGCCTGCAGCTGCAGAGCTTCTGGAGGATTATCCAAGTAGCTCAAAATGCCCAGTGAAACTGCTCACTCTGACAGCTGCAGTCAAAGGTCAGCAGGAGCCACCTTCTCCATGTCACAGAGAGCACAGTCTGCCCACAATCCCAGATTGAGGATTGATCATTCTAAGTCATGTAGGCAAGTGTACCTTATTGCAAGCTCCTTGAGGACCAGCCTACTGCTTATTTCTTCTTAAGGGAAGACCCAACATAATGGAACCCTCATCTACTTCAGCACCACACAAGTACATACTCCACCATTTGCTGGAGCAACAGAGAACTGGTTATTTCAGAAAGTAGCTAATAAGAGAGAAACACCAATCTAGGGTATATGAAGGCAGAATCAGAGATTGATTTGTGTTGGAAAGGACCTCAAAGATCATCCGATTCCAATCTTCCACAAGACCAGGTTGCTTAAAGCCCCATCCAGCCTGACCTTGAACACTTCCAGGGATGGGGCATCCACAGCTTCTCTGAGCAAACAGATCCAGTGTCTCACCACCCTCACAGTAAAGAATTTCTTTTAACACCCAATCTAAATCTCTGAGGCACTGATACCAACCTGTACATTACTAAGCACTTTAATTAATGGTAAGGAAATAAGACATGAAAAGCTGAAGCCATTTCAATGAAACAGAATTAACTAGAGATAGAAGTCTAGGGGAAATCATTGGAGAAATGACTGCCAGGCATCTCCTGAGACCCTGGAAATCTTAGACTTGTTCTATAGACTGGAGAAAGCGAGCAGAAAAGAATCACTGTTGTGGAAAAAAACATTGTCCATCATAGATCTTGAGAAATGTTATCAGAAGGGGAAGTCTACAGTCTATAGCCACTGAAATTTTATCAGCAAATATTGTCCTGTAGCAAGGTATCCAAAGAGCTCCATATAGTCAGCTTCTCAATAAGATTTAGTGGTGATTTGATTTTGCTGTCTAAGCATCCTCACATGTAAGATAGATCAGTCACTACCAGATTCTGGAATGGAAAATAGTAACACAAACCAATAGTGGCTAATCAAAGCCATATAAATTCCAGTTAGTAATGTAGCCATTTTTTTTAATCAGCATCTGTTAGATGTTGAACCAAATGACCTGAAAAATTGGAGGATTTCTCCATCTCTTGAAGTACTCAGATCACAGATGAAGCCTACCCTAGAACAGAATTTTTTGCTAACCTACATTACTGAACTCTGTCCAGAAGTAATTTTGAAAAATAAAGTGGCTTGTGACATACAACAAATCAGACTTGACAACTTCCTTCCAGTGTTGCAGTAACACCAGTGAGCTAAAGGCAACTGTTTTTTTCAGCCTTTGGCATGCAAGAGCAGGCAGCACCCTCAGCACATGGGGTCAGGATTTCCCCAGAAGGATGACTATCCCAATAAGTGCCTCAGTGCTATCCTAAGCACAGCTCCCAAGCCTACTGCAAAGACTGTTGTGCTACAGTAGACTGACTTTGAGAAGCAAATAATTGCTTCTCCAGCCTTCAGTCTGTGGTCTGGTTTTGAATTGCTCAGTGCAGCAGCTAAGCGGTGGAGGGAAGCATTCTAGCCCAAAGCAGGAGCACTAGGAGAGCACAGCCAAAATAAGCTTTTACATCCCATCTGACATCTGTGGGAATGGACAGGTCCTTCACTGTGTGGGACATACACAATTTATATAAAGGTATCCCTAAACACTTTAGTATCCATTATTTTTAAAAGAGGATGGGTGTGTTTGTTTCGTACCTTGACAATATTACTCCTTTATATAACACCAATGTTTTAATGACTTATTTATTTTCTCTTGCCTAGTTTACCAGAAAAAAAAAACAAGCAACCAACCAAACAAACAACCAACAAAAAGAAAACCAAAGGAATCACTTGTTTACAACCAAATTCTTATTACTTTTCTGGAGAATCAGAGGAAAATAGCATTTCCTATTCATGTTGATTTTGTAAGATTCCTGATTTTT
This sequence comes from Turnix velox, assembly GCA_013400935.1. Classification (NCBI taxonomy): domain Eukaryota; kingdom Metazoa; phylum Chordata; class Aves; order Charadriiformes; family Turnicidae; genus Turnix; species Turnix velox. The sequence continues at coordinate 176,147 of VZTY01022262.1, read as the reverse complement.
TCAGGAATTTTTTTTTCTAAGCACTGTTTTGTAGATATCTAATCTTCAGCTGAATATTGAATGGTCTTACAGAACTGCTGGGTGACACAGTCCAGACCTTAAACATTACATAACTCAGGCTGCAATGATGATTGAAAATATATATGGTTGCAGCTTATTTTGTACATGCAAATTAGGTATATAATGAAAACATTTCAAGTTATGAGGCTGAAACACCAGTTTTACTGATGGCTTTTTCTGCCAGCAGGCAATTTGTTCTTCTCATATAAACATTAGAAAAGTTTAAGCATCTGTTCCTAATTAGTTCCCTTGCACAAGTTACTATTGCACATAACTCACACTTCCCCATGCTCATTGCTGAGATCTGAAATTATTGTTTTGTCTGCCCACTGCTCCTTGGAATTAGACAAAAGCTGTAGACCTGGAATCACAGCGGTTCTCTCTGCACCAGAAATCAAACACAGTTTTATAGGAATTATGAAAATTGCCAAGATTCCTAATGCGAGTTAATTGGGCCCCAGCTGACCCTAATGTAACCATATGAATTTAAGGAAAACGTAAGACACCATTTGATTAATTTGTTTACAAAATATGTTGCGTAAAATGGATCTTCTTACCTAGGAAACTGTATGTGCCTTTTATCTCTCAGACATCATAACTTCCTAACATGAGTTGGGACAAAGCCATGGCACATCTTCCAGAGTACCTTCAGCCCTAATCTTGTCCGGTCAACTAACACCTGAACTTTGGATTCAGAGAATTCTAGGTTTTGGTTTTGGTCATGATATGAAACTCTCTCATGCTCAAATGATGTGGCAAACCAATGATTGACTAGAGCACTATTTATTTCAAACCTTTCCAGAAACCCTCACTCAAACTTATCTTTGTTATCTTTAGTGACATCATCAAAGCTTTCTGCATTCCTTATAAGCTTCCAGAAATGTTAGCTCTGGAAATTTCCTATTTACCCCAAATATTTTATTCACATAAAAGAAATAATTAGACTGATTTGGAGACATAAAACATAGAATATCAAGCGTCCCTATAATTTAGTACCTGACAAAAACAACTTATATGCCTGTATGTTCTATAAGACAATAAAGTCACATTCATACACAGTACATGATTGTATCTGTCAGCAACATATTCAAACTTCATTTGTTTTAGAGCTAAACCAAAAGGTTTCCTATGCCTAGCATTGTATCTTTTGACTTTATTGTTCATAGAGTAACACAAAGGAGAGCATTAACAAAAGTCTAGTTTCTTTGTGACACTTCAAGTTTTAGCATCAGTTAAAGTGACCACTATTCTAAATATAGAAAAAAAGCAGTCTCATGTTTCAGCACCAAGAAGCTAGATTTCAAGATACATGGAGCTTTTAATTATACCTATCCCAGAGACTATTTCAAATCACTTTCTAAAGTTAATCAACATGAACCTGACTTTTAATACAAGTAATGAACCCCAAGAGTAGAAGATACTTATCCAGTATCACCCAATATATCATTATTGAAAAATGGTTACTCAGCCTTCTTCAGTTCTCTTTTCCCCAGAAACACTGCTACCTTCCCAAGAATGCATAATCACTCATACGCTTAAGTTTTTCTGCATAGAAGGTTGTTTTCTTAATTTTACCCTAATAATAATTGAATGCAGATTAAACCAGGTATGCTGCAAAAACAAAGACACTAGAATCAATGAAACCAGTTTTATTCAGATTTGTGTCTCACGGATAAGTGACTTGTATATCTAAAATTTTATTGCAACTGAGAGATCTGTACAGGTTTTTACCCATGTGGGTTCTCACATTTCTAGTAACATGCAGTCTTATTCTGCTCTTCTCCCTACTGTCAGGTCCTCCAACATAATTTTCTTACACCTGGCCATCTGCTTTTAGAAGATTACTTATCTTGGACATCTTTACTTGTCTGACAGATCTGGTGGAAGTCAGCCAATGAATTCAAAAGGTGTGAGTGTCACACACAGACATTATTACATACCTACAGTTCTCTTTTCTGCAAGAAATGAGGGCTCATTTCCCTAGACTCAACTAAAAAAAATCTAAAAAATCTTTTTAAAAAAAATTGTCTTTTGCAATTACTAAACCACTGCAATAATTAACTGCAAATTGGAGTCATTGGCATAAGTCTTTTGAAGACTCCAAAATCTTCCAAGAATTTTCTGTCATCTGTTCCTTTGTTCTTAATACTGATGTGAATTCCACTGACATCACAGTAGTCATATATAGTACAAGAACACAAAATAAGACCTAATTTCTTTAATTAATAGAGACAATTACTGCAGTGTGTAGAGACTTGGAACAGGAAAGAGAATGTACTATTCTTACTCCCCAGCAGACCAAGGCAAAGTTTGTTTTTCAAGTTCTGTGCTATTTATTTTGTCAGGGATGAGCTTCACCCTTTGTGTGCAGTCAAGTCTGCCTGGTGTGGAGTTATGAAAAGAAGTTGTTCTCATAGAGATGTGCTTCTACAGTAGCTCTTTAAATGTTCTTTGATTATGAAATCCAAGAGGCAATGCTTCAAACACCTTCAAAGAGGGCCATAATTTCAAAGTTCATATTCATCTCTGAACTGTACAGCAAAAAAAAGTGATGTCTGTTAGAGATTAGTGGAAGTTTTTGTTGCAAAAACTTAAGTGAAAAACACTAACTGAGCACAAATTTAAATACTTTCAATTTAAACAGTTTTGCCCAAACATGCATTCTTGATGCATCTGGGGTCAGAGATTTCCACAACTGCCTAGTGAAATTGATTATCTTACCATTTTGACAGTCAGGTTGTCAGAAAAAAACCCAGAAGCTGTCAATTTTCTTGAGCAGAAACAATGTTAGTAATTCTCCAGATCAATGGAAATATCTCCACATATGAGAGTTGACTTCATTCAGACTGAAATTAATTTAAAAAATATATTTTGGCAAACTGGAGACATAGCCATAGTGCCCATTTCCACCACAGGCTGGCCAAACTTCGTGGTAGAAGTGTTGCATCAAAGGCATCATCCATGTACCTGTTTACCTCTTTTAGAGAAAAAGTAAACATTTGCAGCTGGAAGCTGCTCTTCCACAGAAAATAAATCCTCCCTCTTCTTACTTGGTTTTCAAGCAATGCAAAGGTCCTATTAACTTTGGTGGGTACATAAATAGGAACTTCAAGATTTGGCCAACATATGTTTTGTAAGTAACTGCTAAGGGAAAAGCAATTTGATCTCATTTCAAAGCCTAGCAGAACACAATATAGCATAATCACTAAAAAATCTAAGATAGAATTTCATCAAGCAAAAACAAACACTGTTCAGAAACTCAGCAGGAGACAGCCAGTCCTAAGTCTACAGTAATTGCAATACTGAGAATAGGAGTAAATTCCCCAAAGATGCTCCATACAGTAGCAAACCATCTGTATAAACAGGCTTATGTTTGAAAACTCTGGATCTCGCCAAGGCCTTTGCCATTGGCTTTGGAATTATGACATGGGATATTCACAGATGTTCTTTACAAATGTCCCCTGCTCCCTGTAAGCAGATGGGTCTTGGAGACTGCAAAACGAACTATGAGGAAAAAATAAAACCTTTTTCTGCCTCCTGTTGCCTTTCCCTATGGCAGGGACTAAGGCTTCAAAAATTAATTAGCATTTTCTGCTGATCGTCAGTGGTAAGGAAAATATTTCCTTCAAAGACTGATCATTGCTGAAACAGACCCCCACATAGAATTTCATCAAGGCATGCCTACATGTGGCCCTAGACCACCAACCTTATCAGGACAAACATCTGTGATTCACAGCAACTCCAGAAAATGTTTTCTAATGTACTTTGGGAAAATGATGACAGCTGTTGAGACCCAGCAAACACTAAGCCCTGGGATTTTGCAGAACAAGAATAACTCATCGCTAATATATCTGAAAACTCCAGCCCACAGCAGGGGTTTTAGTGAATCACACAAATTTGTAAAGCAGAAAATAATAATATTAGAATATAAAAGCAGTGACATTTGAAGTTAAGGGTCAGCTGCCTATTCTCTTTAAAGCTCTGTTTTCAGGGCTTTAGAACTTGAATAACTACATACAACATCAAGTTGACAGTTTCAATGATTTTTCAAACTTTCTTAAGCTAATTTCAACCCTTAGAGAAAGTTTAATGGGAATTTTAGGAGTTGTGAACAGAAAGCCCATGGAGAGGCCTGCAAACTGAAATCTGATTATCCCTGTACTCAGCAGTGTTCAGCAACAGAGCAAGCTTCCTCTGCTGCTGCACCACTGGGCTTCACTCCAGTAAAGAAAATTCCAGGACCTGGTTCAGTCCTATACTGTCCTGCAAGTGGGCCTCACAGGTAGATAGATACAGATAGACACTAGGGGAATTTCATGCTGTGAAAAATCTGAATAGAATGTTTCACTTGCAGCCAGCTTTCTTTTCAGTTGAACTCCTCACGTCAGGTTTTCAAGCCCCACCTTCTTGCACCCACCTGTACAGACTTTCCTTGGTGGCTGGACTACATCACCAACACTGCATTGAACTCCTTCCCTGTAGCTCATCTGACATAGGTTGACAATTTTCTAGCTGCTCCACTCAACATTTTGCTCCATCAGCAGAGCAAAGCCAGGTTGTTGACAAATGTAGAGGACTTAGCTTGGGAAGAAATGCCAAACAGATTTTTGCAATTCATCCCAGGCATATGAGGAATGGGAGGGGGGCTCTGATGCTCAGCTGCTTCCTGTTATCATCTGGCTACTGTCTGGCTAAACCTGCTCTGAAAGGCTCACCTTTCAGAGGTGTTTTGGGGTGAGCCACATGGCACATATATACCAGTAACTGGTGGAAACAAATGTTGCAAGCATGTGCCTCTGTGTTTCATAAAAGAACATGAGGATCTGATAGACTCAGCCTGTGGGACCTTCCAGAGAACTGATGAGAATCACCTTAGCTCCCCATGAGCTTCCAGGCAACTGCAGCATAGCATTTTCCCCATCTCAATGACTTTAATCTGTCATTGCTGCTTTATTGGCCCTTCCCAAGGTAATACCTCACTGGACTCCAATTTTGTTTATATCTTCTTCAAAATAAGGTTTTGAGGCAAGGAAGTCTTATGTCCCTATTCACACACCAGGACAGAAAGGCCCACTTCTAATGCACAGGAAGCACCAGGAGCCCAAAAGTTCTACACATCTGTCACTTTCCTGCCCAAGCTATCACCTATTCTCTAGGAAGGAGCACCAGTCACATCAGTGCATCTGCCATAGAGTGGCTATAGGAATCTGGATGGTATCTTACAGGGGTGGTAACTTTGGTCGAACCACCATGGCCTCCTCTAAATGCTGAGCTGGAGCTTCTTCCCAGCTTTTCTCAGGACCTCACTTAAACCTGCTTCATGGCTTAAATGTAAGCCAGAGAATCATTCAATCATGCTATCTTGGAAGGGGTGTTGCAGAGTGCAGATCAAGACCCAGGCTTCTCTGCTGTAACTGGTCTTTCAGCCTTAGTGGTAGTTTCTTTCACCATTTGTTTTCCCAGTAGCATCAAAAAAAAAAAAAAAATTTAAAAAAGAGAGAGAAAAGAAGAGAGCAGGAGCAGGATGGGTTGTAAGAGAGTAAAAACAGCAAAAAGCAAGGAAAACAAAAATTTTAAACTACCTTATTTGTAGTAATATTAACTAAAGAATTTAAAAAGAATTTTTAAAATTATAAAATCTTGAAAAAATAACACCAGTACCCTAATAATTTTTTAGAGCAACCTTTGGGTTAAAAAAAAAAGTGAGAAAGAAAACTGTGACCAGTTTACTCCAAGAGCCTTTAAAAATCTCTCATGACAAGGATTACAGAACATTTATGAGGTGGCCATTCCTCATGCAATTAAGCCAACTGGCTCTTTGTGTTCCTAATAATAAAAAAAAGGTGTAATATTCCTTATGAGAATACTGAGATAAGTTTTTTCACTCAGTTCATTCTCAAATAAATTTAATAAGATATGCTTGCCCTTTTTACACCAAGCTGCATGATTTGCTTTACATCTGCAATGGAAAACATGGTTATAAAAAGTCTTCTTTACCCTTGTTTTTATTTAACATAATAGCAGCATCAAGAAAAGGAGCCAGGTTACATGCCAGGAACCTTGGAACATAAAACCTGGCTGTGGGCCGATAATATCTCACTGATTCTTATAAGACTCCAAGACTTTGTCCATGATCCCACTGCTAAATAAACGTTATGAAATCAAAACCTGCATCCTTCTCAGAAGTCCAGTCCCTTCCTGTGGTGAACACTGCTTTTGCGATAACCAAAGGAATTCTATATTTAGGGACAGCACTTGTTCTTGACCTTCAGAGGATTGTTTCCATTGATACATGCTGAAAGAAAAGGGATAAAAATCCCCTTTGGGATTTCAGTTCAAATCCTACAGTTCTATTATGAAAATTAAACTGCCCCAAGCAGCTAGTGTTATAATACTGCCTGCTAAGTATAATGCAGAAAGGGAAAACTCCAAGAAATATTTCATTACATGGAAATTCTTTGAATCCCAAAGCTGTTTGGAACATTGAAAGCCTCACCTAAATTCTTCTCAGATGAACAGAATTCAAATGTTGTATAAAACTCATATTTGGAAGAAGAAAATTATTATTTTCAGCATTTCTGGGAGCTGACTGAGATACATCTGCAATTGGAATAATAACTTTTATTTTAGAGCAAGTATAAAAGTCAGGAGATAAAATCTCTTTAGATCATTTAATCAGCACCTTTCTCAGTGAATTAGGCTGTGTGCCCTCCTTCAGTTCAGTGAGATCAACACTTCTGAGTCATAAAAGAATCATTTAATACCTTTTGCAAATCCTACATTTTATGAGCAATGTTTCACAAATAGCTCTGGCTTGTGAGCATTCCTACAATAGAACATTATGGGTGGCTGTCTTGAAAGTCTTGTCCTTTCTCTCTGCTGGAGGACAGTAGCTGCAGTTACCCTGTCCAAGTGTTTGTATCTCACCAGGTCGAAAGTGCAAATACCTTCATGAATGTACACAACATAGTTCATGCAAAAATGAATTTGCCTAACTTCTTCATCAATCCATTGTAAGAAAGTAACAAATCTTGAAAGATGATGGCTTTGCTCAGGGAAAAATTATGTGCAGAAAAAGCAAAATACACTTATAATTTTCCTACCATAACCTCAAGTTCAAGAGGCAGTTCTGCTTAATTGGTAAAAGGACATGATCCCAAGCTCCCACATCAGCAGCTGTTCCAGAAAGAACATGATTCTGCTTTCTTGAAAACCAAATTTGGAAAAATCTTGATTTTATCTCATGCCATCCTCAAAAGCTTACTGGGGTTTTTTACATTACAGCAACTTTTCACAGGGCATCAAACCTTTTTATTTCCTACACAGACAGCGGAAGGTAGCATTTGACAAAATATCACAGTAACACACTAAACTTCCCCGGGAATGTCAGTGACCTACTCTTTATCACAAAAGGCAACATTTTAACAGCATTTTAATGAAACTTTCAGACCACCTCTCTAGTAGTTAAATTTTTGCTTCAATTTAGCTGAAACAGTGCGCTCAGAGGAATAGCATGCTGTGCTTGTTGGCCTCCTTCCATCAAGGTTATGAATCAGAGCTGTGTTAACAAACCCAGAGAAATCTCCTTCATGCTGAGCACAGCAGAAGACCAACCAGTATTTAATTGGCCTTGATATTATTCTCATCTGCAAGGCCCAAGGTAGAGGCTTCAAGCCCTGGGTGGCATGGCTGTTCCATAACAGATTCCCCATTGCACAGAACCCGTGTCCAGAATGAAGGCAGAATGGAGCATGACCAAGGATTGTGAAACAAGAACTTTGCTTGCCATCACCTTGACTTCTCAATGTGGCGCACAGAGATTTTATTCAGCCATGCTATTGCCTCCTGTGGGATTACACACACCTACCATCATTGTACCATCTGGTAATGATTTTCTGCAAAAGGCAAATATCACATGTTCTTGATGGAAGTTCGTGTGAACTACATGGCTCTGGCTGTTCTTCATTCAGGAAATTCCCTTCTCTTTGTTATGAGTGGACAAAATCTTGATGTCAATGTTCAGATCTTTTGCTTTGTGCAGAACTCTGACCAGACATGACATGCATCTGCCTCAGTCGAGATGCACTAAAATACAATCACCAGATCTCCTCCATTTGCATAATACAAGGTTCTTATTTTGTGTTTTGCTTCTTCCTAGTATCCTTTCCTCAAAATTGAAAGGATGACATACAAACAGTTGCAAGTGTGCTTGAGCAAAACTGGACAATTCAGGAGATTGCACAACCACACTGCAGTTTTTGTGGTCCTTTCCCAGTGTGGCAGATGAGGCTCTGTTTCCCATCACCTTGGGATGGCCTGGAAGCACCATGGCTGTCCAAAGCTTTCACCCTGCTCTGATTGCCTCTGATACAAAAGCAGCATCCATGTTGAATAGTCCAGCTGGAGATACAGCAAGTAAAGCTAAGAAGACAGGTACACATACAAACCCCATTTCCACCCTACAGGAGCAGAGGCCAATCATGAGGAGCAGGTAAGTAGATGTAATTAACCCTTGGCTAGCCTACCCAAAGCACTTGGTGGACCCTCTGTATCTTGAAGACTTTGACACAACTTACGGTATCTTTCTAAAAAATGTACTTTGACTCTGCCACAAGTCAGACCTCAGAGATGAATCCCAGAGTATCCCACATATGCTATAACAGAGTCCACCCAGATAACCATAAAAATCCCTGTGTCCCTGAACACAAGGAATCAGGCCTTAAAAATACACAACTCTGTTATTTTCAGGGTCAAAGCCAAACAGCTTGCACAGCTCCAACTCATTTTAATGCAGTTATCCCTGCTTACAACACAGACCTGCCTCATATCTCTACAGAATTTATGCTGCTTAACTTTTCCCAAATTTCTAAAAAACTTCCAGGCACCATGAAGTTTCACTTCTTCCAACTGAATCAATGACTAATGAATCCTGATCAGAATCTCTCCATTCAGCACTGGAGTTTTTCGATTGTGCTGGCCCATTTACACCCAAGAGTTCATTTTAACACAGGATTTTTTTTCCTCCTTCTCCAATTTCTTCCTTTTTCTTAAAGATAATTTTTAAAAAGTGAAAGAAAGTATTTGGTTACTCACCACATGCTGAGTAGAGTTTCCTGTTTAAAGAAGAGAGAGTGTGTGTGTGTATGTGTGTGTGTGTGTGTGTGTGTGCGTGCATGCATGCTGGGGCCTCATTATGGGTAACCTGGCCTGATAAATCATTAGAAGAGCCAATATCCAGGCATAAGACTTTTCTGATATCTTGACCCAGCTAGCACCAAACACAGCTTGTGCACTGCAAAGCAGCACAGGGCAGAGGTCCCAACAAATTCAAAACAATATTTTTAATTCATCTGGGGATTTCCTGAAGCAAATCTTGGCATGGAAAGAGCAAAAATGGTGATATTTGTCTTTGAGGAGGATTGAGGTGGTGACAGATGCCTTTAGTGGAGTGCAAGTTCTTCCCAAATCTTGTCTTTGAAGCAGGAATGTATGAGTTGCAATGAGAGAGCTACAGAGTATGAGAGAGAGGCAATTAATAGCAGATACGAGGTATAAAGAACTGCTTTCTACAGGCCTCCAAAACTATATGGAAAGAGGTGAGAAAGAATTGCTACAGAGAAAGATTTATCCCTTTTAAGAGCTGCAAAAAAAAGGGACAAGGGAGAGTGGTGTGCCTTGAAAGCCCAGCTTTCACAATATACAATACACACAACATACACATGACCCCAAAAGAGAGTGTCACATCTGAAAGGGGAGGAAAATAACAGAACTAAGAGTCAACAGAGACACCACTGAGAAAAATTCTTTCAGTTCTGAAGAGTCACCATGCTTCACAATCTGTTTATGGGTATTTCGAAATCTGGTGATTTTTTGAAAAGTCCATCTTGTGAAATCTCAGGATTTATGTGTGGATCTGATCCAGCATTCTCTCTTCGCTTCATGGAGACTTCTTTCCCTCATGCTTAGAAACATAACTCAGAGGTTACCAAAGGCTCAGAAATCAGCTGCAAAGAACAGAACACTCATGTCTCCACTGTTGTAAAATTCATTTTTAAGGCAAGTTCCAGAGATTGCAGGGCTCATTATTTAGTGGAAAATGGGAAGCTGAACTTTGCTCCCTTTGACAGTCAGGGACTTGCATATCACTTTGGTGGAACAAAACAAGCCTGAAAACAATACGATTAGGTAAAGCCTTTTCTATTAATGTCCTAGCAAGAAATCCTCTACAACAGAAACAATGCACTGATCGCTGATCTGCCCATAACTCTATAATATTACTCCAGGCACTATATTAAGCCTTATTGTTCCCTTCAGTAAAAGGCAGTTCTGAAACTATGCTTCTGGGGACAGCTTCACACAATTAGAGAGGGAATAGCTATAAGCATGACTCCTGCAACCAGAGAGGAATGAGAGTTTAGTAGGGCTCTTCCTAAAAGACAGAAGACATGAGGATAACAGCCAAGTATTTTGAACCAAAGGCTGAGGAAGAAAATCACTACAGTAAGCAATGATATAATGATGCCTGCTTTGTAGATCTACTAGGCTCTCTCAAAAATGATTACAGGTGGCATGTGGTAACTTGTATGCAAATGTCTTATGAAGTTCCAGTATACTTAAACTGTTGTGATTGCTACTGTAGTGTAGAAAGACAGAGAACAAAATTGGAAGAGTCCTTCCACATTTTCAAATGTCCATTTGTTGTAGAAACTCAGAGAAGTGACATGAATATAAAAAGAAGGGCTACCACTCTCACTTCCCGAGTCTAACTCCAGCTTTCACAACTGCCTACAGTCAGTCACATCACTGCCTTGATGCCTTAGTTTTCCCAGAAATAATTGCACTCTGTGTTAGGAAGGGCATTGAATTTGGCTATTGCTTTAGAAAATGGTATCTACTATGAATAAAAATGTTTGTATTTAAAAATACAAACTAGTTTTCAGATCCATACAAGACTTCTGTAATTTGATCCAGACTCCTCTGAAGCCACCAAATACATTCCACATTGATGTGAATATAAGCAGGTCAAATACTCCTCTGCATAAGATATCAATCCTTTCCCAGTGCCCACTACCTAGTGTTTCTGTTATACTGACTTTTCTAGCCATAGTGCTACTGGATTTTGCACATCTTTTTAAAGGTGAACTTGCATTGAAGGAAGCACACAAAGGAACAGGCTCTTATGTTTAAAGATCATAATTTTCCTGCTAATAAATTCTGGTTTGAACCCCATTTAGAGGCATTAGACATTGGGTAAGAAGTTTTGGCAGGTAACAGGAGATTACAGTTACCTCCCTGAGTAGCAGGAGGTAAGGATTTGGTTTATTCCGGTGGAAGTGATCAGAAAAGTAGCAAAAAAGCCTCAAAATTTACTGGAATTAACTAGAATCAGTGGTCATTGTAAGGCCTCTTAAGTTCATCATTTGCAATTCAAATTGTTCCGGTTCTACCTCTTAATCTAAAGGGATTTCCTATTTCTAATCAAAAGATAAAAGCCTGATCAACAGCAAAGCAAAATGCTGTCAAGGTCCCAGTCAGTCCACATCTGTCTTTTTCCAAAGCTCCCACAGAGTAATTGAAAAATCACAATATAATGAATCTTATAAAACTTCAATATAGGACTTATACTTTTTTAATATCTAATATTTCCAAAGCTTGCCTCCACATTTTGTCAATAGGTTTCCCCAAAGATATGGCTAAGGAACTCAGCTGCATCCATTTTGAATACACCCTAAAAGAAAATGGTGAGTCACTCAGCATCGGATATGTGTGAGCATTCTCCCTAAATGACACTTGACATTTACAAGGAAATAATACTGTAAATTCAGCCTTGGGATCTAGTAGTCGCTTGTAAAGCAAGAACTGGCAATGGCATCCTAATGTTTTTCTAGAGATTTCAAGGAATAGAAGAATTCTTTTGCCAGGAAAACCTGTATCTGCATTGGCAGTACATTTTAAGCATTCTGTGACAATCAGAAACAAGATTTTACAGCAACATAATTCAATCTCATCCTTTGAGATCTGGCAAAAAAGGAAAACTTTCACAAGTTGAAGATAATAACTCATCCTTTATTATATAATGCTACCCAGCTCACGTATGGATCGTCTCAGTGTTGATCAGACAACACAGAACCCTTGCATGAGAGGGAAAGAAATTCCTAAGGGCAGACCGGGGCAGTAAAGGGGAGATCCATGTCAAGCTGGATTGCCCCAAGCTGCATTGCCTTGGAAGCAGATGACTGAACATAATCTCTTCCTGAGACAGCTTTTGGCCATGGAGGATCAGGTTTTTTCATGGTTTCATAGTTCATTTCATTAAAACTAGTTTTTCTCCCTAGTTAAGAGTTTTATCTTTTAAAGTTTCCAGTTTGAAGCTTCTTACTCCTCCATATTTTTCAAACTTCTACATATCAAAATAGCTTTTAATTTCAAAATATAGACTAATTGTAGTGATTGAAAATTCTCCATAAATACCTAGAGATAAAATAAAACATTTTACTATTATTTCAACACTTGACTCCAGTCTCACTGCTCTTTTCCAAATTGTCAGGTCACCAATATTTTTCAGATTTTGACTTTCTGGCCTCTCTCAGGACAAATTTTTTTTCCTGTGCTCTGAAAATCCTCACAAGCTGCAAAACTAATTTCCTGCTTAGATCTAGTGCCCTACTCCCTTTGTAATTCTCAGTCTTGCTCTACTGTCAAGGATGTCTGAAAAAAATAGCTTTGGCATTAGAAGTACACATATTGTAGCTTAGAGGACGGATAAAGGAGAGGGAACAAGAAGAGAGATGGTGACAGGCAGATTGCACCTCCTCTAGGCCTAAGCCTTGCCTGTTTCAGTTTTGTCTTCACCCTCAGAAGTCTCTTCTAGAGTCAATATAAGAGGTTTCCCAGCACACTGTTGCACATGGTGGCAGTTCCCTGTCCCATGTGGATCAGCCACAAATTTCAGATCTCAGCTAATGTCAGCCTCACCCACGAACTCATTACTTGCTCTGGGTCAGATCCATAACTTCAGTGCCAGTTCTTATTCAATCAAAACTCCAAATAATTCCCAGAAGACCAGACTGCAAAGTATGTCTCTGCCATCACTCTTGCAAAATAACAATGATCTTAGAAAAAACACTGTGTTCCCTTTCGGATTCAGAGAAATCTTCTTCTGAAGGAAGATTCATTTACATCACCCTTGCCTCTCCAGCTTCAGTATGACTTCTCCAGCTACTACAGAGTTGGAGAAGATCAGCTACAAAAATGTTAAGTATTTGTCAGGTTAGATTAGTTCTACCTCTGCTTTCCTCTCATCTTGCTGCACCAGTCATTGTACCAGGCTGGAGAACAGTCTTCCACTAGAGACAGGGGAAGTGAGGAAAGATTGCTACTTACCCACACCCATCTGCTCAGTTGATTACTGTCTCCTGAAATCACTAACAGACCAAGCTGGCAGAAATGGAGATACATCTGCCCTGGCTGTAGCCATTTGGAATAAAGCACATACAATAGGCAGTGTCTTCTCCCTTAGCAGTTCCAAAGGAGATACTGCAGAAGAGCAGAAACTTCATCTCATGAACAGCATCTCCTTATCCACACGTGGCAATGTATAGGAGAGGAGACCAAGGGAGTCAAGGCTTTAGGCAACACCCCGACATCACAGTACAGCAGGGAGACCCACAATGCCAAAGGTAATGCCAAAGGTGCTTATGGTACAAAATGAACCAGGACACCTCCTTGCTCCCAGACTTGTCTAGAGAATTCAGCCTAGAAGGGGAAACAAACCCTACACCAAACAAGAACACTACTTGGCACAAAAAATAGCCAGATGAAGAGGCAAGGGTGGGCTGGATTTCCTGAAGGCACATAAAGCACAGCTGTACTCTGCAAACTCCACAGACTGGCCCAGAGTGAGACCAGAAGGCCCAGACCACCATCAGCAGAGCAGTGAGCTCACTGCTGTCCAAGAAAGGCAACCTACAGATCTCCTCACCAAGTGGGACTTTTGCTTACAAGCCCAGTGCTGAATGTCCCACTTGCAATGGGACAGAGTGCAATGCTGCCAATGTGAGCTCTGGGAACCATCTTCTGCAAGAAGGTCCTCCAAGGCTCCGTAATTTCAGCAGTTAAGTGTGAAGGGGAGCAGGCTATTTGTTCTGGCATCTGATGCACTCATCAAGCCAAAGAAGCAGCAAATACTGGAAATGGCCTTTGCAGTTCCCTAGTGCTTCTACTTCTCATCCTCCTTAGTGCCTCTGCTTCTCACTATGATTTTGTAAGGACTGAAGCTTTGTTTTAGGCAGGCTGAATCTAACAGACTGATTTTTTGCCTCAAACATCACTACAGTAAATCTGAAGGGAGTGAGTGACAGTGACAGTTCTGAAGCACCTGTGAGGTTTAGAAGGAAAAAGTTCTATGAGACCCGGGTGTGGAAAACCATGTGTTTCTCACAAATGCAGCCAATCCTACTGTTCCAAAACCATACATGAGATCCCCTGAAGAAGGCAGCTTAAAAATCACTATATTTATCATTAGAACAAATGTTTCTGTGATTATTTTTATTTGCCTTCTGGTTTGGGGGCTTTTTTGGTCATATTTATGTGAGCTTGTTTCTGCAATCATAAAACCTAAAAACTATGTTGAGATTTTTATTGTTCCCATGAATCCAGGAACTGGAGGTTCACAGAATATTCATGGGACCTACAGTAAATCTCATGAGCTAAGAATGCATAGGCTTGCATGAGAGAGGCTGTTGGGTTGTGCTAAGCAAATTTAGTCTGTATAACTATATGTGAAAGGAAGCATGTGAGAAGGATGTTGTAGGCTAGTACGATGTGCCTGTGGGGGAGATGATGGGTACACAGGGGATTGGTGTACTTTAGGACATGTCTGTCAAGTATGTTTTCTGAAGAGCACCTGGTATTGTTTTTTTGCAGAGTACAGAAGTGCATGAACAGTTTGCTAGTAACTTGCTGGCTGTATACAGGAGGTGTTAGAGATCACAGAAGCAGAAATAGTATTTGAGGGTACATGGACAAAGATGTGACCAGCAATACACATGAATGCAGTTGGTCAATCCAAAAACAGAGCAGACTTATCTCCAAACACAAACCCACTATAGGACTGAATTCAAATCACAATAGGATGGTAGAGGATTCAATCTAGTTTAATCATATAATGCTGGTTCTAAAGATCCAAGGTAAAATAGCAGAATTGGTTATTTCTGGCCGTTCTGCATTCTTTCAGTCCTCAATGCTGGCAAATCCACAACTTCCTCTAGTACTTGCACCTGCTAATAGAGACTCTGTGATGCAAATTTGGCCTTAACTGTTTGACATTGAGATCTGCTGATGCCAAGCCACCCCTGTCCCACACACCCTCCTCATTACAGGAGCCCGTGCCTGCTGTGTCCCACACAGGCAACACTCCTCACAGTAGCACAGTGTTTATCCTCAGGGGCAAATCAAACCCTGTTACAGCCTCACTGAGCTCCCAGAGTCATTGCAGCCAAAGCATTGTGCTGCTGTAGAAGGCAGGGGCAAGCAGCCAGGGCCACCAGGCCAGGCTCCCCCTTGAGCCCCAAAGGCATGAAGCTACTGAGGAAGTGCTGGAGTATTTGCTGCTCTGTGTCCCTACTGCCCTGAATAGCCCCATGGTCACCAGGAGCAATGTCTCAAATGGAAAGAGTAAGCATTCACAACTTACTGTTATCCTCTAAAGACCTCTTGATCTTTCAAGTGAGGCTGCCTGTTCAAGCCCCAGAGCTGAGTATCTGGTTACACTTATCTCGGGGACATAACTACCATCCTATTGTCAACCATTAAATTGTCTGAACTTTTTTTAATAAGCTGACAACACAATTGATCTGGTGACCCCTTCCCTGCAGTGAATACCACAGGCAAGAACCTCCAGAAGACCCTCAAAGAAACCCACCACTCAGTAAACTGTCTGACTCCACTTTTCCAGGCTGGATTTACAGTTCAAACTGCTCCACTGTGTCAGGATTTGGCCTTTCTGGAAGACTTGTTCTCAGAAATGCCTTGATCACCTTCCTATCAAGATACAGTACTTGGTTGTTTATCTTTTTTCTCACAGTTTTCTGTCCAAGTGCCATCAGCTCACTTGTAAGTAAAGTCACAATTGTTTTTTAATATTTATCACTTTACTTGGCGAACTCAGATTTCCCAATTAGCTGTCTTGGGGATTTTCACTGGGAGCACATAGGAGTGACCACCAGGAACACAAAATACAGCAGACTCTCACATTACTAACCCAAGATTAAGTATGCTTTTAGGCATACTAAAAAGCATACTAAAAAAGGACTCTGTTGCTAACTATTGACCTCATTAAGTTTCAGGGCTTGCAGACATCACTTTTTTCTATAGAGCCATGCATGATCTTTCACTGCCCATCAACTTCACTGTACTTAAACTCTTGCCCAATTGCAAAGTTGTCTTCACAGGTAATCAGTTCATCAGTGAAATGGTGGCTTCAAATCCTATTGATCTAGAGGATCACATGGAGATGTTAGCTTCCACAGGACAAACTGATAGTGTATAACATATACAGAAAGATAAACATTAGCAGAAATAAGACCTTTACATATTCACAGCATTTCCAGAAGCATCATTATGACCTCATATGGAGCTTGCAGGGCTGGACAGTGAAAAATAATTATATTTCTTATTATTACTTCTTTTATCCTAATACTCACTTGTGACCTACATGCACTTCTTCACTATGAGCTGAAGCAGAAGTGCCAAAAAGAGTGTGAAGTTCCACTTCAGAGTTGGGTATCTCAGTGATGAGGGAAGAGCTGAGGAATCAGGGCTTCGCAGAGCTGGAGGCAGGGTTGTTCTGGTTCACTTTAGCTTAACCTCTCAGATTCAGTTCTCAAAGTTACAGGATGGTCTGTGCCAAATATAGAGAGGTAGAGCTATTTGAAGTAATTTTTCACTGAGTTACTCTTCCAGCAATTGACATATGCTACTGGTGAGCATGGTGTGGCTCTCAAGTGATCCCTTAAAACTAACAGGCAGCTGTTTTTCAGCACCAAAAAATTTCAATTATAGCAAAATTACAGGCATGACCCTTTCCACATGTACTTCAGCTCCTATATAAATCCTTTTGGCAGTATCAGAAGGGAGGAAAAAGCTCTCTGGTCAAACAGTTTAAAACTCATTGTTTTTTTAAGCAAATATTTGATAACATCTATCTCACACAAGCAAATATGTGTATAAGGAAAAAACCTGTGTGTGAGAGATATAAAACTATAACTAAAGCTGGTTTGCAAACATCCAACTAAACAAAGTTTCATCAGCAAGCACGGCTTCCTTGAAGGTTTCATCTGAAGCATTTTATGTTTGATCAAACTTTGCTGTAAGTTAAAATTAAGTTAAGTTTTAAGAGAATGACAATGAAATAGCTCTCTGTTGATAAGCACCTCCAGATGATTTTAATTTCTCAGTCTTTTCTTCTGAATTTGCAGTACACAACAGTACAGAACAAGTTAGAAACTGAATATAAGTGCACCCCAGAAAACTTTCCCAAGAGCTAGAAATGCTGATTTTTGGTCACACTTTATGACTGTATCTTCAGCTGTGATTTGAGAAGTTCCCATCATTATTCTTGATGCCTTAGAAAGGTGAAATCAGATATTACTGAACAGAGACCAATTATAGTAATGTATTGTGATTTCTGCCAGAAAAGTGGAAAAAATAACCAGGGCAAGGAGGAGGAATAAACAATTACCCAAGTATTTTCTAATTCTCACCTCCTTAGTATCACTTTGCAAAACAGAAAGTCTCTAGTCTATTAAACGGAAATAGCTGTAAGCTCTTTGTTTATTTATACTTGGTTTCGACCTCTGGCAAAGCAGTCAGTGATCTCAAAGACACCAAAGACCCCAAAAAAAGAAGTTGTAGCCACATTTTTTTACAGACTGGGAATGAAAAGGGCATGCAATTTAAAACATATCCTGGATACAAACTCTCAGAAAGCACTGTGAAGTCAGACTCATTGAAGCATACCCATTCAGAAACTCCAACACCAAGGCATTCAAAATCACTACCACATGGGCTCTTTGTAGTCTGAAAGCTCAATCTCTAATTATGTTGATGAATAAAAATGTGGTCAATTTTGCTATTTTTAGAAACCATTATCTAAATAATAACTCAGTTTATCTCCTAACCAGATACTGGGAAGTCACCTCCCACTTAGTTAATCATCGAAAACACTGAAAAAAATTAGCAAGACTCTGCTTTGATTGCTTTGGCACTGCTTCAGGCCAAGCAGCCTCCACACTAACATAGTCACTCTGCATCATATACATATATGTATATACATATGTACATATATATCCTGTACACACACATGCACAGACATAGTTCTTGAAAGAATAAATATGCCAAAAGGTCATTCTGGCATTACAAGAAGTCTTACAGGGATGTGAAATGGGAGAATCTTTTTTTTTCTTAATGTGTCTCATAGAATCATAGAATGGTTTGGGTTGGAAGGGACCTTAAAGATCACCTAGTTCCAAAACCCCTGCCATGGGTAGGAAACCTCTCACTAGACCAGGTTGCTCAGTGCCTCATCCAGCCTGGCCTTAAACACCTCCAGAGAGGGAGCATCCACAATCTCTCTGGGCAATCTGTTCTAGTGTCTCAACACTCTCACCATAAAGAATTTAAATTTTTTCTTATATCCATCCTGAATCTCCCCTCTTCCAATTTACATCCATTATTCCTAGTCCTGCCATCACATATCCTATTGAACAGTCCTACCCCAGCTTTTATATAGTCCCCTGCAGATACTGAGAAGCTACTTAGAGGTTCCCTCTAAGCCTTCTCTTCTCCAGGCTGAACAACCCCAACTCCTTCAGCCTGTCCTCAGAGAGGAGGTGCTCCAGCCTTTTGACCATCATTATGGCCTCCTCAGGACCTGCATCAACCCTGATGTCTTTCATATCTTGAGGGCTCCAGAGCTTGACATAGTAACTCCAGGTGGGGCCTCACCAGAGCCAAGTAGAGGAAAATCACCTCTCTTGACCTGCTGGTCACACTTCTCTTGATGCAGCTCAGGACTGGGCTGGCTTCTGGGCTGCAACCACTCACTACTGGCTCATATTGCATTTTTCATCCACTGACACCCTTGAATCCTTCTCTTCAGGTCTGTACTCAAGTCAGCCTCCACCCCGCCTGTATCTCTATCTCAGAATCCATATCTGCACTTAAACACTGTTTCAAGCACCATGTCTGCATATGTATCTGTGCCTTGTTTTCTTTCTGGATCATTTGAAGCTCATGTGCAAAACATCTGTTTTTTGGTAAAGTCCTGCTTTTCCTCAGCTTAACAGCTGCATTGATTGAGGCATGAAGCTGTAGCTGAACTGTTCACAAGAAGTATGTCATGGGTGGAACAACAACCTCGACTCTTTTCCAAGTTTGGTTACTTGATTTTATGTTGCCAACTCAGGAAAATCAGCATCTTCAATGATTGATAGTACAAAATCAGCTGCTGCCAGGACTATTACTGCTATTACTAATTCAACATGGGAGGAGGTAACCTATGTTTATACTATTGAAATCTGGCTGGAAGGCTCTGGCTAGGCTGCAAAGTCTCAGTTCAGTCCCTCTGGGGACTACTGTCAGAATTTCACACATTCTGGGAAATTTCAGTTACCATGGAGACAGTGCTTCTATCTGTAGAAGTTAACCTGCATTATGAAGTATCTATGACAAACACACCATTACTCAAGGTGGTTTCCATCACTAGTTAATAGCTAGTATTTTTAGGGCACCATAGATATGCAGAGCATGCTTTACGGTCATGTACAATATGGAATCTAGGCCTCTATTCCTGCAATCATGTCCACTTGTAGGAGCACTAATGACCAGGCTAAATGTGAGAGGGCTCTGCTGGAGCATCAGCATCTGAGTCTCTGCATCTTGTGGCAAGATCAAGGAAAGCACAAGGCAATATACCAATAAGTGTGTGTCAGGGTAGAGAGAGGTTAAAATATGAAACCATGGAGTGTAAAGCACTTTGATCACAGGTAGTTTTAGGTATAAACTCCATTGGTTGTTAGTAAAAGAAATCTTCACTGAATTCTTTTTTAATTTACACAAATGCCACTCAGCCCAACTAACTGGACTTGCCTCATTTAAGCTTTGTCACTGTGGATGAAAAAGGAGGCAGAAGCAAGATTCCACATTCAGTACCTCAGTTAAATGTCTATACTTGGGGTGAAGTACTGAGGAGCTTGGAAAAGACAGGATTTCTTTGAGAAAAAAATAGTTCAACTACAGATGCTGTCAGCAGAAGCAGGAAGTTGAGGAGTGGGGACAAACAGACAGGGCACTGGCAGAAAATGTGAGAATGACAGGCAGAGACCTCAGCACACTAATATTTAATCTTATCAACCAGTCAATTCACATTACCCAGCCTGGCCACTGAAATCTTGATGCAACAACACTATCACAGAGGCTTTTTCTCAAATTAATCATATTAACTAGCAGCCCTATTTTGGCTGAATTTGAACTATGATGTTGCTATCAATGTGAATATGTGCTATCTGTTCTCCTAATAGCAGTGTCTTTAACCTCTCAGGAAAAACAAAGCAACTGCAATATGGACATCTGCATTTCAAAAGGCACAAGTGAAGGAGAGGAAGCAGGAAGATGAGGTGACATATGACAGTGCCCTGAAGCCCTGAAATATCAGTGACCTCAGTACTCTGTCTTAGCCCTGTGTATTCTGCAGTTCTCCCTTGTTTGTGGATCTAGCGGCCACATGCACAATTAATGCTGGATGGGAGGTTCTCCCCCTCTTCATTTGACAATAATGAAATTGCAAGCAGACATGGCTGTACTCATCACACTTGGTGCCCTGCCTTAGCAATGTTTACAAAGCTGTTACCTTGCTGGGCTCACAGTTCAGTGCAAAGTCTTCGAGGTTGCATTTACTTTTTCTTACCTCGTTTGGTTAACATTACGTCTGCTGGCTGGAAGCTGGATACCAGTACAGATAGAACCAATTAGCCTAGTCCTACCACATCTGGCACAAAATTGCTACCACAAATTGCCTTTGACCTGAGAGCACGATCTTCCATAAAGACCAACTTTACTAAGAACAACTCAAGGAAATTCCCTTCCCAAGCCATGCTGTGCTAAGCTGGCCTCTGCTCAGTCGCACCTGATAAATACTAGGTGACTGCAATGGCTTTTAACCACACTTTCAACCTTCTCTGCTGTTGGTTACTGCCACCTTTCAGCACAGTATCATGGGATGTTTGTGTAAAAGGCTTAAATATTCATCTCTCTGGAGGATCACTGACATTATCTCAGACTTGTACTCTAGCTTTTTTAATACATTCTGTGGAATTCGCAGCATATAAACCAACAGAGTGGTTTATGAGAAGTTTCCTCTGGCAGTGTGTGCAGCCAAAGTTTCTTGGAGCATGAGTTTGTATGGAGGGTGCAAGCTTTGCTTCCTGAAATGTTTTTGTTTATATTTGTAGCTTGCTTAGCCCAGACCTACATAGCATTTTTCATCTGAGTAAAACCTAATGCCCAAACTGAAACAAGCCAGTTTCTTGGAAAAAAAAATCCACAACTCTGTCATTTTGATATAATTGATGAAGATGACATTAGCAGAGGGCTCAGGAGCTGCACTTCCAAATCATGGTAAAAAGGCCCAAATATGCACGACTGCTTCTATGTACCAATGTCTCAGCTGTCTTCACAACTGAGACACCATTCCAGATCACTCAACCATAAATGGCACAGCAAAACAGGTCTACTAAGTCATGATCCACTGTAATTGCTTCTATGATTCCATTGTGGTAACAAATGGAATTATGTAATGTTATTACTCCTAGCCTATGCTGCTGAAATTACATGTCCAAACTGGGACACAAAGAAAGAAAAATAGTAGTCAGAGCTTCAGAGGTTGTTCAGAGAAGAAAATTGAACTTGGAGGCTTGGAGCACAGCTCTAACTTCTTTTGCTCTAGACTGGTTCCTGTTTGAGGAAGCTGTGCTTGCAGATGATGAGGACATGCACTCTATTCCTGTATGCTCAGCAGATAATGGGTTTGCTGTACCATAACGGAGTACAGAAGATTCACTCTGGTAAGAGTCACTTGAGGCCGATCCTAAGGGATTCAAGATTCAAGGGTAAATCTCTGCTACCAAGCCTGAAGTAAATGAAACATCACGTTGAAGGTGAAACACCATCTGCTGCCTTCTAGGAGTTGGCTGTTCTACTTGGCTGTGCCAATCCATCTAGTCATCTCCTTTTAAGGCCACCTTTGTCTATAATTTTTTGTCATTCTCCTTACATAAAGTGACTTTATATTCTAAATAAGAGGAGTAGGGGTAGCACTTTCCAAACAATGCTGTTTCAGTATTGTTTCCTGCTATGAGTAGACTAGTTTAGAAATACATCAGTAAAAAATATTCAGCATTAACAGTCATTCCAGCTGTAATGATAATTAGATTCATAATTTATTTCAAGTTACTCACAGTTTGAGGACATTTTCAAGTAACACTCCCATCCCCCAAACCAGAGCTGAGTAAAGTGGGTTCTTCTGTAGCTCCAGGTCAGCACTATATGAAGCTCTCTGTTTTGACCTCAAAGTAGTTGATTTTGAGTATGCTTAACCCCCAGACCCTGGATATGTGGATCAAACCTGGAGAAGTCATTTACAACAGAAACCCTTTCACCATGAATCTACACAAGTTTCCTTGGGAACTGAAGGAAAAAAAGCTGTTATTCATTCAACTTTAAAGAGTGCAAATTGTTTGGGATCAGCAGTGTTAGAGTAGCAGGATTCCATGGTGGTTTATTAATCAGGCTGAGATCTAAGACATGTGCCTTCATTTCCCTCTTCTAAAACTACCTAATGCAATTTTCAGCTAGTCCTTTAGTATACAAAAGAGGTTACAAATGTGGTGTATTCTGACTACAAAACTTGACACTAGAGAATGAAGATTTTAAACTGGAATTAAAACATTAAGTGCTAAAAGGGCAGAAACAGTAACAATGAAAATAGGAACAGTTCCATGAAAGTGCCATAACCTGTTTATTCACTTGTTCTAAGTTTTATATTCAGAATATGAAGTATCTGAAAAGCAGAATGTGCAGATGCAACACTGCTAATACAAAGAAATTCTTTGCCTGATGCTTAGAGGAAAGAAAATCATTACAGAAGAGTTTTTGTTAGTGTTTTATTCTGTCTTGTACCCTGCTTTCTGTTACAAACTGATTACACCATTTACATCAGCAAGAAATTCTAAAAGAAGGTACAGTTACTGGGATCACATTTCAGGCAGGTATGAAAATAACATCCAGGACCTTTACCATGTGCTTAACTCACCAACTCAGGACTTCCCTTGTGCTGCCTCTCCTGGTTCAGAATAGAGTGAATAGGACCAGATGAGGGGCTTGGGTATCATCCTTTGAGTCTCTCAAAGGGCTTCAAGGCACATACACTTAGAATCACAGAACTATAGAATGGTTTGGGTTGGAAGGGACCTTAAAGATCATCTAGTTCCAACCCCCTGCTTTCATCTTAGTTTTTCTTTCCAGAATGACTTTTAAGCTTTTAGGACATCTAGGGTCTAATGTGTAAGAAAGGACAAGCCTCATACACTGCAGAAAATAATTAGCAGAGCTTTCCGCCTGTTCCTGGGACTTTGATTCGTCTGTTCTCAGCAGCTCTTGGAAGCTGATGAAGATATCTCTAGCCACCAACCCAGGCAGAAAGATTATCTTTTCTCAAAACTACAGCTTCCATAAGAAGTTTTTAGTTTGAGAAGAAGCCTGCAGTGAGACCCATAACTCCATAGGAAACTTCAATAATCTTCAAGAGAATTCTTTTAGGTCAATAGCAACATGGGTACAGGCAGTGGGAACCTGACCCTGTGTCATGGGAGCATCCTGTTATCCTGGCAACTTGAGTAAAGAAAGCAAGCTGCCCTGGGTATCTAACAGTCCACTAGTCCTCTGCAAACCTAGTGTCTTTTTATCATGAGAATCAGCCTCCCATTCAGTCTTTGCCCTGTGGGGAGTAATAAGAGGTCACCTCCAGACCTTTTACATCTGACAGACAAAACAAAGGGAGCTGAAAGACTTCATTGGTTTGAATTTGTATTAATTTTATTATTATTATTGTTGTTATTATTATTATTATTATTAAAAAGCAAACTGAAGAATTCAAGTGTTGGGTGTGAAAACCAGCTAAACTCTGTATTACCCAGTCCAGGCACTGTGAGATCTCAGTCAGTTCCTTCAAAGAGAGGATTCATTGGCATTTCCTGCACTTTATGTATTTCTCCTTGGAAAAAGAAATTCTCCAGGCATCCCTGGATAACCAGCTCCCTGTGAGCCTTAGAGCAGTGACCTCCTTGAGCTCTGGATAGGATGTAGGCCTTTTACCTCTCACAGTTCATCTCCATACGCTAAATGCAAAGTAGGTCTGCTGCACTCACAAATATGAGTCAAGACTGCTTACTTCACTTGTAGATATGAGAGTCATGCCCCATCAATTAAAATAGCCATTTCACTAGGCAGTCTTCCTATTATTTCTTCTCCACTGTTTTTGCTCTGACAGAAATTACATTTAGCAAAGGCCATGCTTCCCTTGCTGAAACTTATTAACATTTCTGTTCTTTAAGCACCTTTGTGTGGACTTTTCCCTCCAACTGGTGGCATACTCCTTATTTGCCTGCTCTTCCAAAAAATAAAGCAATAAGCAGGACTCAGTCATAAAACAACCGAGCTTTTTCTCTTCCTCAAAATCATGCATATATCAGTGCTTCATTATTGACTTTGGCCAAAGAATTTGGAACATTGAAATAATAGAACAGGCTCCGATCTGTTTCCCCAGGTTGACCAAACAGCCATCATTTGAAATGTAAGTGGCTGAAGAGAAAGAACCTGGCTTGATCAGCTGTGACTGGCCAGAAATGTCACCTGAGATTTTTTTATGGGCAGATAAAAATTCTACACATGCCAGTTATCCATGGAGAGCAATGTACTCATGCTCGTGCCAGTGAAAACTGTCCCATTAAAAGCTCCTTGAATGCTGAAAGCACCCAGCTGCTCTCAAATCATCAAATTGCATTTAGCAAAAGAAAAACACGGTGAAGTGACTGGTACAACCAAGATTCCCATCATCTCAATTGCCTGAAGCATCCAGCTTGGAGGGGGTCCACTTATGCCAAACATGCTCAACTTTTATAGTGTAGTACAAAAAAAAATGTTTCTGACCCAGAAAACAATTCAATGCTGCTCACAGTCTTCTTGTGCTGTGGCTCTTCAGTCTCTTTAATCAAATGAGCTGATTGAATTCTCAATGAAAAATTAATTTCTCAATGAAAAATAGCTGGTATTAAATGGAAACTTAACAGGGATTGCTCCTCCTCTCTCTTTCCATGTAACACTGTACCATTCAGGATCACAGCATAAAGATCTAAAGACTTAGACTGAAACCCTGTGTGGTTTGTGTGGGAGCACTGTCAAATTTGTGTGAGATAGCCCATAAAACTTTTCTTTAAAGTGCAATGCCAAAAATGGAGTTTAAATTAATCAGGGAAGTTGCATGAGAATGGTGACAAAGAAATCTTCTTCCAAACCACTCTTTTCTTTGGGCCACCCTGCCCCAGGGCTGGTCACCCCCACACCTCCCATACCGATGTAAATTCTGATAGAGGATACAGAAGCTTAGTTGTCACTAAAGTCAGCTCTATCTTCTAAAACCTTTCACAACCAGTATGGGCCCATCACCCACCCCAACATCCACTCCAAGTTCACCATGCTGAATACCCCTGGAGGCAAACGGTTTTGCCAAATTAAGATCCACCAGTTCAAGCCCTGCATGTTATAAATAATCAGCCTTAAAAATATCCACACAACAAAATACACTGCCTGGGGACTTGTAAATGCACATGGTAAAAATAATTTCCTTGCTCCCTATTAAATGTGTTTCTTATTAGAGATCTCTCCTGACCCCAAGAGTGCCCACACTGTATTTCTCCCTCTGCCTCTTACACTTAGACACATGTGCTTGCACACACAGACTTTCTTCATTTCTAAACCTGGCAGCTGTAGCATTAACAGCAGTCACAGATATTTTGAGTATTTATTCATCCCCCATATGTTAGGAGAATTTTTTGGAGTTTCAAAATAAGAACCTTTGCCCTCATAGAAAGAAGAATAAATAAATTTTTTTAAATGTTACAAATTTGGCAAACATCATATCACAACACTAATCCAGACCCTCATCAGAGTGAAGCAAATAACAATGTGCAGATTTTATTAATAGTACAGGAATGAAAAAACTGTTTCCCACAACTGAGGAACCTAAAGCCAAAAATAAGCAAGCCTGAACTCCAGCTTTGCCTGCAGTAATAAGCTGTCCCTCCCCTGGCGCAACACAAATAACTGTTCACCCTGCTTTGCACTCTTTTCTCTGGGAGCTCTCAGTAAAAAAGAGATAGCTCTGACTAAAAAAGAAAACATTTCATTCAGTAGCCAAAGAATCCCAGTCTCCCCTCTGCCCCATCTTTACATGTTCTGTAAAGCAAAAATAACATTTATATGGATGAATGCTTTTCTGCGCAAGGTGCCTTCTACTACATTGTGTAGTTTCCTACTACACAATGGCTGTTCCATTTCCACGGAGAGACAACACCACTTTGTCTGAACTCTAACCATTCCGGATCAGAACTAAAGGCTATTGGCTCAACTAGGAACAAAACAAGCACACTTAAGTACCATGTTCTACGTACAGCAATAACCACAGACACCATCACCACAGTTCAAAGCACGTTTTGAGGAGAAGGAAAATCCTTTTCACTATCATTTGGATTGTAATCACTGAGAATAGGCATAAGAGGGAGACATGGTCACATCACAGGGAATTTCAGAGTTTAATTCCAGTCTTTCTGCTTTCAACAGATATCTTGAGATCAGAATTTCCCCAGATGAAAATACAGAATAACTATTGGTTCCACCGAGGATGCTCTGATTTATAATGATGGAAACAAATAATTATTTGGCCTTAGGACTTTAGTTTTTATAAAGGACTTATTAGAGAGGCAGAAAGCAGCACAGGAAATAAAAAAATAGACTCAGGCTTCCTGCTTTACGTATCTTCAGCTCAAGACATTCTGGGATTGACACTGAACTCGCAGAGTGAATTTTCAGATCAGTGCTCTGCAAGAACTTAAATTAGGTGACCATAGTGATTTCTTCTGTCCTTAAAAACTTCAGGCTACGAGGTGAAACCCTAAAAATCCTAGATATGGTGAAAGATCCTTTGCCTAGTTCCTCTTGTTTCCTTTCTATTTCCTATTCATGCACTTTGTCACTGTTATACTTTGGTTTTGCATGAAACAAAATCACTAGGGCAAGACTCTGGCTATTAATTTCCGCCAGAATCCTGGGGTAGATAATACTTATTTATTAAATTTGACACTGATTCGTAATTTCACCACTTGCAGCAATTGAATCTCTACAGAAACTGGCACCTTTACATTTTCTTCAGACCTGGAGGGTGTTTAAAATCATTCTTCAGACAATGTAAACCAAGTTTCTTATCCCACAAGAGGATTTTGAACAGAACTTTGACTGTAAGTTTGAATCAATTATATTAAACCTGAACATTTTTCAAGCAGTCAGACAAGTTTAAATTCCAGTGGAGCCAAAACATTTTCAGCCATATAACAACCAGGTTTTAGTGCTAATAAATGTAATTTTCCTCCTGTCTACAGCATGTCACTAGATTCCCCCAGCATGAAATGAATCTGCTCCTAAAGAATGCTAACAGAGACACACAATACATTTTACCTCTTTGGACTATTAGAGTTGAGCAGCAAGGGTAATTCAGGGGTACATTCCAATCTCTGATGCTTATAAAGTAATTTTTCTTTGTCCTCAAGACCACACTTTTCTCTCTGATGAGGTCAAAATGATTGACTGGGATGGAGGAACTCCTGAGTGCATATCTCATTTTATCATAGATAGGCCTGCAGGTTACCAGATTCCCGAGGGCCAAAATCAAAGACAGAGTCTGCAATGTTTTAACATCTATTTTAAGTGGCTCCTTTCAGCTCCATCATCCCAAATCACAGTATCACAGAAAGTCAGGGATTGGAAGGGATCTCAAGAGATCATCTAGTCCAATTCCCCTGCCAGAGCAGTAACACATAGACCAGGTCACACAGAAAGGTGTCTAGGCAAGGTGTTGAATGTCTCTAGAGAAGAAAACCGCGCAACCTCTCTGGGCAGCCTGTTCCAGTCTTCCCACAGCCTCACTGTAAAAAAGTTTTTTCTTATATTTCCATGGAATCTGCTGTGTTCCAGTTTGCACCCATTGACCTGTGTCCTGTCATTGGATGTCACCAAGAAGAGCCTGGTTCCATCCTCCTGACACTCACCCTTTACATATCTATAGACATTAATGAGGTCATAGTGCAGTTCCTCTGTTTTGCTAGGACTTGAGCTCACTTTCTACCATGTAAATTATGACCCATCTGTGGGAGAATTTCTAGAAAATAATGGACATGTTGACTGTATAAGTAAGGTTTAGTGATGCAGTTGGGATGTGAGACCTGGATGCAGAGATGTCCGAAAGCGCAGTAAACAAAAACAACTCTGATTCTAGCAAAAACAACACAGCTGGGGAAGTCACATACCCAAGGTATGAACTGCTCCAGTACCTGGAACATCAGTGTACAAAAATGCAGATAACAATTAACCAAGAATTTGGGTGATGTTATGTACATCAATTGGTGTACCAATTATGTACTTACAACTCTATGATTCATATAACTACACATGCTATGCTTAACCAATGATTGTCTATCACAAAGGATGTTTTCTTTCTAAGCAAACTATACAGTGAGTGAAGTCTGGCTAAATAAATGGCTTCAGCATGAACACTGGTCTGCATCTGAATGCCAGCAACATTCACCTTTAGAGAATCAGCACAGAGCATCTTTAAACCAAACCCATGCACACAATGGCACCTGGCCTTTGACTGGCTCTGGTCATCTGCTTGCATCCCATCCCCTACATGTATGTATGGAGTCCCAAGTGCCAATAGCTCACATGAGCACAGAGCACGTCCAGCTAGCAAGATGATGTAGAAACTTGCAAATCAGGAGACCTACTCCAATGCATGTGCACTAAAGTAGATCATCAGCTCCATTGGCTGGGGATAAACAGAACTATAAGAAAATGAATGTAAATTAATCTAAATCTGGATGTACTGAATGTAGTCAAAATTATTTCCCTATTTACTGTATGTAGCCTGATCTAAGATGATTGTATTACCTCACAGTAAATTAATTAGTTGGCCAAACTTGAACCCAGGACTTTTTTATGAGCTGTCAAGAGTGTTGCCCCAGACATATTAACCAGTGTATCCCTATGAATAGAGAGTAGACTATGATGTATCAGAACAAGGCTCTAAATGCAGACGAAAAATTCACTTTTATCCACTAAATGCATGCAAGAAGCTTCCAGGTGTAAATTCTCAATAAAGAGATGCTACAGTTTCTGAAGTATGAATAATTCTGACATTTTGATTATTAAAATTGTCCAGAATTAGTTACTTTCCCAGAATCACTTGAAATTTTGACCAAAATGTTTAGCAGCTTGTAAAGCACAAGGGTAACTAAAGTTTCTTCAAACTTATTTTCATTATTAAGATAGAGGAGGAAGGGGAGTATTTTTTAATTAAATTCTCATGCAGTGAAGGTTTTCACCGAAATAACAAGAATTAAAACTCTTCCTTCCATATGCGCATTATAGATCCTACTTCTCTTGTCCTCTAGTGAAGTTTTGAGACAGGAAAAACAGAGTTAAACCAGTCAGATTAATAAAGCCATGAAGCATAAATATTCACAAGCACACAGACAGTATTCACTTGCCATAACCTGGATCTGCATTGTGCTCTCAGAAAAGAAAGTGAACCATGAATAAGGGAAGGAGAGATCATAGGCAGCTTTGGGGGGAAAGGAAATACAGCATTTTTGCTCCTGTTTAAATATTCAAATAAAAGAACGTGGCTCCAAACTGGGGAAGTGGCTCTTTTCACCAGCAACTGGAGGATTGGCTGGGGTTACTGTGGATTTCAAGGCCATTTCAAGGTAACAGGCAGCATGAACAGCCCAGGGACTCTGTCTGGACACAGATGCTCATTCATTCCCTTGGCAATGAATGCCCACGGAGCCCACAAGCATCAGAGAAGCAGTGAAAGCAATATGAGGAGAATTAGAAAAAAAACCCTAAATATTCTACAGAATTAGCCAGAGGATGTGAGTTATGCTGATCTTGATGTTATAAAGTTCCAATTAGCCATTTCATATGTTACAGTGAGAGCTATGAATTCAGATAGACATATATTCACAGAAATATTTTACTGCACATTTTATGATTTTGCCCTGTGGGGGAAAAGAATGTAATTTCAGAACCACAATGTACATATCTATAAAACAAAGCTGCTCCTGGTACTGTTGTGTTACCTTTGTGCTGAGGGGGAAGCTCCTTTCAGAAACCACAACAGTCATACTGAGACAAAAATATAATTGAGATGAACATGTGTTCAGGGCAACAGCACAGTACAGTCAAAAGTGATTTTAAAAAGTTGCTCATAGACCATTTTAACCCATGATCAAAAACTTCCAAGCATGCAGAAATCTCAGAGCCTTCATTTCCTACTAATTTATACAGCAGATTTCTCTCAGCACTTAAACCGTCTGGTTCCTGTTGGGACTAGAGGAGACAGCAGCTAGAATTCCAGTGCAGATTTATGATATGCCAAATGTGAGCACTGCAACACTGAGACACAGTGACACATAGTTCAAGTGCTCTGAGTCCTAGTCCACTAAACCAGCCTTACCTTCCCTCTGACCCTACCTAAGAGAACTGTAAACAAGCACAATGTGACAGCTGTTACTGCAGTTCGTTTCCATCAAACCTTTTTCTCTGGAAGTTTGTAATTAAAACACATATTTTGAAAAAGCTTCATTTCCTACTTTTTTTTTTTTCTTGAAAAGCTTGTAATTTTAGATTTTAAATGTTTGCCACAATGCCTTGATTGGAGAAGTCTGTAAAAAGACAGGAATGAGGTAAGCAGATAGTAATTGGTAGTGCCTAGGAAAGGGAGTTACTTTCTGCTAAAAATCCATTCAACTTTCAGAAACAAACATATTCTGAGCATTAGAATTTGGGGCAAGTTTCTGAAAAGAAGGGAAAAACTTCCATGGTGGGAAAGAGATACGCTTTTTTAATTAGCTCTACATGATTCAACAATTTTGTGTTAGATGAAACAACAGCCTCAACTTCACTGTGTTATTAACTAGCCAGAGTAATGGGGAAAGGCTGATCTAAGTGAAACACTGGCATGTATAATACAAAATATATGTGGAGAAGGTGAGAGTACCATGTGTGAGCAGAGCATAGTACTAACATGAAATGTCACTTTGGCAGAATAAAAAGATATTATTGGGCATGTGGACTGGACATACTGGTAACTCACATTCAAAACCTCATGCAGTATCCACAAGCCCATAAATCCTGACAATTTACACAAGTCTAAGTTCAGGGGCAGCCCCCAAAGGCACAGCCAGCCTACTTGCATGGCACAGGTGAACAGACAGACTCCATGAGAAACAGTATCTCTGAAGCCATTGCCTGCTTCAACCACCCCTGTATTACCCAGAGTACTTTCCTGTCCTTTAGAAACAGCTAACTTTTCCTATTTTGTTAAAACCCATCTTCTGTTCTCCTGAATAACTAAGCTGCTAACACAGCATGTGTTTGACTGAAAGGCTCAGTGATCACTTCTGAATCAACTGAATGGATGAATTAGAGTGAAAAAGGATACATTAATCAGGTCTGGAGAGGATTTTATCCTAAGAGGAGATGGGGTCTAGAATCCGAATCTGTAGCTTAGAGATCCTCCAAACAACATTCTGTTCTCTAGGAAAGAGATAATTTATAAGAAAACTTAAATTTCTGACTTTCCCATCAGGAAATAATGGTTCCCTGTAGGAAAATCAGAAAAAAATGGGTGCAGGCAGGGAGGAGGGTGAGAAAACAATGACTCACTTTGTTCCCCATCCTCAGACTATCCTTAAGCTTTTGTCAGTTCAAAATGAGCTAATTTTTTTTTATTCTGACTTTGACAGTTGGAACAGAGCAGTGAAGCTATCCGCAAGCATTACTTTCTGAGTAGAAATAACACTTCTACATGGAAATTAAATATTTCCAAAAGAATTGTTCAAGAGAACAAAATCTTCATTTGTACCCTATTTCATTCTAGTGAAAAAATCCAAAATTCTGACAAAAAGGCTTTATTTTCATTTAAATGTTTTTCTAACCAGCTCTGCCTACAGAAGATGCTTTAAAAATGAGTTTCACAAATCAGCACGTGCCACGCTAAAGCTCATGAGAGAGGTACACACTACTTAGTCCAAAGCTATTACTCTTATGCAAAGCTTTCTGCTTCAAAGCTCTTGAGCTGATCAGCTTGCAACTGCCTCGTTTCATACTTGAGTGCCTTATTTACACTAATGAAACATGCTACAGCCATTTGTGTTGGCTCATATCATACTCTGCTCAGCACAAAGGGACTACAGACAACTTCACTAGACGCATAGCAATTGCCACTGTGCCAGCTCCAGCAAGCATCATTCACAGCCCCATGCTCTGCCACTGCTCCCGCTGGGAATTCCAGCCTCCCCTTGGGGCAATTTAGCTGTGAATGTTTTGGCCTCTCCAGCAGGATACCAGAAGCAGATCAAACACACAAGATTCTCCTGCTGAACAGAATAAGGGCCAGAAATCACCACAAAGTCTGTTATGATCTGGGTGGGAAAGAGACTCTGGGTACTTTCTCTGGAGTTATAAAAAAATCAAAAGTACAGAACATAAAGATAGAAATGGTGTGGTTCACATGACAACAGGCAGAGTTTAGGTTAGGTGCCAAATTTTCAGTGCAGCAAAAATGCCAGTCTTTATGAGGAGCAATTGCCTTGGCCTAAGAACAGATGCTACCCAAACAAATTCATGGCAGTGCCCTGATCAGCTAAGGGAAGTACCCTTCACTAATGAGGCATCAGTAACAGGGCTGAGAGGTTCTGCCTGGGAAAGCTGAATTAATCCATCTAACATTCAGGGCCCACACAAAAAGTCTTGGCTTTGAAGATACCAATTTGTAACCATGTTGGAGTTTAGACTTGAAGCAGAGAATAGGAAGAATGTGAAATCAGATGGAGCACTTTTAAAAATAGCTGCTCTCTGCACCTCTGATTGAATGGACAGATCAGTATCCTTTTTCTCTGGTGAAAAAAGCTATTCCTCAGCCAAGACAGGGACTGTAAACTTTGCTTAATTTGGCTTCTGCATAAGGTCATGCCACCATTCATTATCTTCTTCCCCACTCTGCTCTGACTCTGCAAGTCCTTAAGCCTTCCTGTATGACAGGGCTGAAAGGAAGCTTCACATATCTTTGTCCTTCTTGGGATGCCCTTTTGCACAAGAAGCTATGGTATAATCATATCCTAGTTCAGAGAAATATTCAGGAAACATCTAAGAAAAACACCTGATTATTCTTTCTTTTCTTCTTTGGGTTTTTTGTTTTGTTTGGTTTTTTTTCTGAGAGCTACAGGGAGGAGAGAAGGCTGTTAAATTGCCCATTTGAAGAGAGTGTTTTCTAAAATGCCCTTTTTAAAATCCGTCTTCTTTCCTAGATGACCTGCCAGGGAACTCTCTTAGGAATGCAAATTGCTGAAGTCTAGAGTCGGCTACACCAGTCTGTGGTTGCTATTTATGAAAGAAAATGGTCAGAACATCCTTGATGTATGTGCTCGTGATCTGACTTCATTTCTTCCTTGTGCCATAAGTCATATTATATAGTTTTCCTCTTGAACTAATTTCCACAGGATCCTCAGGAGCGAGAATTGGGAGACAACTAAACTTGTATACAAATAAGAGAGCAAACCATAGACAGAATAGTAGGAAATCACTTCAAAATTCAGAAGAGATATAAACCTGGTTGGACTTTGGGGAAATAGCCAAGCATTATTTAAAAGAAATTATAATAATGGTGCATCCTCTGGTGTATATTTTTCCTTTCTTGTTCACCAAGAACTCTTCCATGATTTCATGTAGCTTATTTCACACCATTTCATACTGCTCACTAACAGAAATGGGAAATAGGACAAACTATTTGACAGTACTTATCAATAATTACTTTTTTTCATCTATTTGAGTAAAACCCATCAGCAGTCTTTAAAGAAACCACTGACACCTAGATGAAGTTGCTGTGAGCCCAGTTCTGTATGTGACAAAAAGCAGAGGGAATTAGCCAAGTGACCAGTCATATTTTGAAGAAAGGCACGTTTGTGGTGGTTATGAGGAGAATTAGATCACAGAACCACAGAATCACAGAATGACCCGGGTTGGAAGGGACCTCAAGGATCATGCAGTTCCAATCCTTTCAGACACACCACTTGCCCATCAGCAGCAGCCTTTCCTGGGATTTGAAAGGCATTGTGGCCTCCTTGGGAAAATGAGAAAAATGAGGATCTGATTCTTGGCTGAGAACATTTTGATGGGAAATAACAAATAAACAAAAGATCATTTTTAAGCAATGATGCACAGAGAAAGGCCATGCTTTCAGCTAGCTTCTTCCAAGGGCTGATGTGGGATGGGATATCAGCTTTTTGAAGTAGCTAACTGTGAACTCAGGAGACAAAGACAACCAGGATCTCTGTTTGGCATCACAAGTCAGAAATGGAAAGTTCTTCAGGAGAAGTTAAAAGAACAAACTGTGTCTCCATAGCATGAAGATAACACAGAATCACAGAATGACCCGGGTTGGAAGGGACTTTCATGTATAAGAGGAACCTGAATCCAATCCCTAGATTCAAATATTATCTAATACTGGAGAGTATCTACCTCAACTCTGTGTCTCACAAACACCCGCTCTGAAAAGGGTAAACCAAAACTAGTGTCTGAGTTTCCCATGCTATGGGGTGGTCAGAGAGAAATGTCAGACTCAAATTCTGAGCTTGATTTGCTTCCTAAGATTAGATCCCTTAAGGGAAACCAGAGGTTCAGCTTCATTGCTTATCCCAGCATCTATGCTTTGCACAGTGCTCTAGAAACTGCAGGAAGTTTGGCTCTCCCTTGGTATTACAAGATTTCTGCTAGAGTTAACACTGGAAAGCACCCAGAAATGCCCACAAATCAAAACCACAAAGGGCTCACTGCAAGTCTCACAAACCTTGATCTTGCACCAAGCAAACAGCAGCAACAACACTGAAGCTATGCATGATTTGTAGTCTGTAAGTGAGAACAGAAGCTGGCTGGCTGTGTAGAGAAGCTAAGTCCCTTTAATTATTAAAACATACCCTACTGCTGTTGAAAATCCTATTGCTGTTGGAAAAAATACACTCGTAATAAAAATATGCTATACATCAAAAGTCTCTTTCGTAAATAAAACATTCCCTTTTTTTTCTAAAAATATGGCCCAGGGACTAAATTAATGTTTGATCTGTCTTAGAAACATTTTTGAGTGCCAGATTTATCTGCTGTTTACATTTTTCCTTCTAATACAGCAATTAATTATTCTTGTTGATAAGGGGAAATGATTTAATATAAATGGTTGGAGGGTCCCCTTCTGAAGTCAGAGGGAGATCTGGCTGTGCAGGAAAGGAAGCAATGGAGCAGTGGGTAGTAAAGCTCAGATGAGCATTCTTGCATTCACAGAGCATACACCCATGCAAGGCTATCCCATTCTGGTACTCAGAGCTAAGAGCAAAACTGGAGCACCATTTTTCAACATGTACAATAATTTGGTTGTGAAACAGTAACTATGCGAGTACCTTTTACTTATTACATGTTATGAATTTATGGTTCTCACTCTGATAAAATCCTCCCTTAGCTTTGAGCTGCACCAACAGAGGCGTAGGCATCAGCAGCTGGGGTGTCTAGGTCTCAGTCAGTAATGCAGGTGGTGTTTCTAGCCCACAGATGACTCTGCTTGCCCCAGAGTAGAGCTCGGCCACCTGGCTGGGTGCAATTTGGCTGTGCAGACTGAAGAAAAAAGCTGGTGAGCCTCAGCTTGCAGGAGGGCCTCTGCCACGCAAACTGTACCAGTAATCTGCACTCCGTAGGAAAACCAAATGTGAAAGTTGACACTTCTAGTAGCTTCAGCTGTCTTATCATGCCTTTATCTGCTCTGCGGATAGTAGAAAGGCAGATTATTCTCCTGGTGTCCCACCATGGGTTTGCACACTTCCTGTAATCTCTTCCTTTGACAACAGCAGGCTCTGTTCCTGCCCTGTGCACAACCCTTCCCCTGATGCTTCCACATGCTGCACCTCCCCACTCTATCCCTGCAGCCCCAGGCATGGAGTCAGGCTACCACTTTCCCTCCTGCAGTGCACCACAGGAACCTGGCCAGAGCTCCATTTATTAATGCTTCATAAACAAGACTATCTAAATAAGCAATGTGAGCATAATATCTGCTACCCTGCCCCATCCATTGTCTTTATGGAGAGCTTCAATCATCAGTCTCACACTCCTCAACCTCAAATCAGCATAAGGATAATGACTGCACATTTCTGCTTGGACCATGTTTTACCCTGTAAAGTTGCAGGGCTGAAATAACAGGCCCTCAGGAGTTAAAATATGTTCTTGGAGGTCCCATGGGCCTTAAGCTCTGCAGCTTCTTGCTGACTT
The DNA here is from genome assembly GCA_013400935.1 of Turnix velox. Lineage (NCBI taxonomy): Eukaryota > Metazoa > Chordata > Aves > Charadriiformes > Turnicidae > Turnix > Turnix velox. The sequence goes on along the minus strand of VZTY01022262.1, from coordinate 139,334 downwards.
CCAGCTCATTCAGACCCTCTGACCAGAGAAGAGAGAGGACCCAGCCATATATGTTTCCAAGGTGTCTGAAAGGAAGATACCATCCCTCCCTTGTTCTCTTCAGTCCATTGATGAAGCCTTCAAGGCACCATCCTCTGGCTGGATACTCCTGGATTGCTCTGAATTTTAGCTACACATGCTCTGCTCCCACTGCATTGCCAGGACATGTCCCTTTAAGTCTTCTTGGGAGATCTCTCATAAAATATTTTTGTTTGCCTTTATTGTCTGCTCCAATCCTCTGTAGTGCTAAACTGGCACAAAGGGTCCACTCTGAGGACTCTGTGCTGAGTGCTGCCTGACACTCACCATACCTGAGCTGGATGAACTTGAAAAACAGAGACTATAAAAAGCAAGGAGAAATAACAAATTAGCCCTCCAAATTACGATCTCCCATCTAGCTATATCAGGCACTGGTGGAACTTCAAGGTAGAGCAGGAATTCTTCTCAAGCAAGCCACTTGGAAGTGAAGTGTCACATTAACAGTCTCCAGAGAGTCAGAGGGGGACACAAGTACTTCCACCAATCTCTGTTCAGATTACTGGTAGCTGGAAAGCTGTGACAGGACTTTTCAGGAGATGTTGATCCCTTTCTTGATTACAGAGGCCCAGTGGCTACCTTAGATTTGATGCCATTTACAGGGCTGAAGTTAGCAAAAAACCCTTCAGCCACAAACACATCTTTCAACATGATCACCATTCACCAAAGCTATTGGCTGTGGGTGAGGGAAGCTGTGAAAGAAACCAACCCTATACCAGGTTTCAAGCATCATGAATGTATCCCCTCAAGCCAGCTCCAGGTAAAAATGTTCCTCACTTAGGCCTTTTCACTCCACACTAACTACCACAGTTATTGTTTATAAAACTCTGTTACTCCCTGCCTGATCAGTTCTGCAGACAAGAAGACTCTCCCATGTGCCCTTGCCAAATGTTCACGCAGTTCCTGCTCCTGAACTTTCAAGTCGTTCAAGCAACTCTTAATTCAATCTATAATAAATCCAGGTTTTGTTGGCAGGGCACTGCAAGTACTCTGTGAGCTTTCCTTCTACCCATGGGGCTGAACTGAAAGGAAACCCACAATCTGAGGAGAAAAAACAAATGCAGAGATGGCTTTCGAGTAGCTGAGAGAGCAGGGTCTATTTTGGGAGAAACTCAATGAGAAATTTGTTTATGAGACACTGGGGAGAAACAGAAGTTATATGTTATAAACCAAAATAGATCCCTCTTCATAAATACTATGTATTTGAAGGCTGTTTTGGGGGAGAAATGCTTAGAGACAAACCACAAGAACAAGAGAGCACTGTCCACCCACTCCCATAGCAGAATAACTCTATGAGATACCTGGCACCCCAAGGCAGTGGTTAGATTGTCTAAATGGACTTTGGTCAAAGTAAATACTGCTGTGAGCTGAAACACAGCCCTACAGGCCAGAGTTTCAGCTAGAGGTGGTTGGTGCTTTGTGCTCCTGGCTTCTACGGTTCCCAGGGTGGCTGGGGCCAGCTACTTTTGGTCCTATGAGAGATGTATGCAGGGACAGCTCCAGAGCTCTGATGACAATTTGGCTACTAGATATTTCAGCAGGCAGATTGTGTAATGATTTATGATGCCAAATATTCACTAGAAAGAATACTGTGAAGTCTTCATGAGGGTACCAATGGCTAAAAGTTTTATTGAGGTTTCCATAAAGACTGAGGTTTTGGCTGCCTTACTGCATTGGTTCCATCCAGAAGCCTAACAAATAAACCAAGTAGCAATCCAAAGTATACATCCACATCAAGTTTATACACTTTTTTACACTTTTACATGTTCTGCTGCATGTTTGTGGAATTGCAGAGAATCTAGCGAGATCCTAGTGCTAAGCTCTAGATCAAATGTGTCCTGCTGATTGTAAACCAGACCAAATCCTCAAAGAAGATCAATAACTACTGGCAAAATTAGTCTTTGTGACAAGTCCTCTCATGATACATAGCATTTGACCATCTCTTTTCCACCCTTCCTTCTGCCAAGAGTAGTAGAGCTATGGGTGGGACATGCAGCATCCAGAAGGCCCTGACTGAATAGTAGAGTAAACCCCAGTCATAACAAAGGATTATTTCCATTGCCCCAGTTACAGACCATCATTGACTACAGCTCAGTAACAGCAGGAGCTGGACACTCTCCAGATCTGCTGAACAGAGCACTAAGATGCTGATCACAAGGGGAAAGTCTCCTCATGGCTTCAGCAGGACAGAGACATTTGTGCGAAGGATCACAGAGAAGGGTCTTACAGCCCCAGAACTGGAGGAGGTTGCACTCTGAGGCCCCTCTTCAGGCCCATCAATTACCCTTCATTAAAGGGGTGATGATTCTCTGCAAAAATGGGATCTGCCTCTTGGGAAAACCTGAGCTGTAGCAGCTCACCCCAGAATGCACTTCCACTTTACAGTTTTACTTGGCTTGGCAGAACCCAGCATGTAAAACACTTGTGCCAGTGAGCCAGCTGGCTCCAAGAGGGCTATCTGGAATCCAGTCCTGCCCAGGTATCAGCATGAGATTTTCCTGTTAAGTTGCAATGAGGAATGATGAACACTCACTTTGGAAAATTAGGACAAGTAATTATAATTGGCCTGTGTTCCTTCTTGCAGGCAATCTCTATGTGCAAGTCAGCCAGATTGTCTCTCAGATTTCAGTTGGACTTACAGGGCAAGCATCTGAAAAGGAACATCTTTCCTTCCCACTGAATGGGGGCGAATGTGAATTGGTTTATCTGTGTAGCAGCATCAAGCCACATTTTCACTGCCTCACCTTCCAAAGCAGGACTGCACTTTACATCAAATATTCAAGTTTGGGACCAGGAAACTGAAAGCAGCCCTGATATACCAATTATAGGCTGCTGCCTCTCCCAGCTGGAATAGCCATGGAAGATCTTTTAGGAAGACCAGTCACCCCCTACACAAGGAGCCTGTCATTAAGGACCGGCCAGTGCTGGGGTCTGCCATTCCTTCCTGCTGTCATTCCTCAGCTGCATTAAAGAAGGCAGGCTCTGTCTGCTCTTCTGTGCACATGCTGCACAGGGCTGCTGGCAAACTACCAGTGGAAGCTGTGGTGGGAAAGGCTGAAATTCTTCCTTTCCATCTACATTTGCCTTTCAGTTTCTCATGCTTTCCAGACAGTCACTCCTCCAGCTTTCGTTCTCTCTCACCCTGACCCACTCAGCATCCCAGTGAGGTGATGATGGTGTTCTGCCAGACATGCTGAACCTGAAAGCAGACCAGTCCTGCCCAGCAGTCACCCAGGGAGGGAGTTGCTATTTATCACCACTCCATCGGCTGCTGCCAGACACCCTTGCCATTAAGATGTCAAAACAGGTTTCTCCCTGGAAATCCAACAGCCCAGCAGACTTACCCTGGCCAGCAGCAGCTCCAGTTGGACATCTGTTCCCTTTCAACCTCACACATGCACTTAAAATACCAGTACTGTCCACTTCTTCAGGGGATAAGGCACATATTAAAGCTGCCTTCTGCATGATTCATTGTTATCTCCTGGTGTTGATCTGATTTATGCATTGGCCTGTGTTAATTAAGGTCATAAAATCGAGTGGGAAAAGGCTTGCAGCACTGTGATGCTCTTTAACATTAGTCTCTATGCTGTTTTGCAAGTGATGGGAGATGGCACAGCTGATGTCCTGTGGTCAGAAAGGAGACTACACTGGCATTTGCCATTTATGTCCTCTCCACTAGAGGAGAGCAGCAGAGAAATCATCTCTTCTCAGCACTGATACAAAAACACTGATGAATTCTTAGTTCATGTTCTCATTATTCAGACTAGGCTTGTGTCTTTCTATAGCCCCAGCTGAGACTGGAATTCCTCTCATTGTGCCAGGCACTACACAAGTATTTTATAAAGATTGTGCAAACCTGGCTTCCCTGGAAATGTGATTCTTTCTCTATTTCACTTTCCTCTTCCAGCCAGTTTCATGACAAAATTCCCATGAACTTTTGTTGTGGCCATATTAGGGGACTTGACAAACATACTCTTATTACACCTTGGTGTCAATATCAGACTTGGCCACCACAAATCTGCTAAGGCTCCACCATCAACCACAGCAAAAATGTTATACTTCATGCAAGTATAATGCAATCATATATATTTATACTGTCAAACAAAAATATTCTATGTCTCATAAATAAAATTTTTAAAAGTTCTAAATATTTCTACCTGGAATTTCAATTAAAAAATTCAAAAGCAATGTATAAATAAACTTAATTGTTCTGTTAAGAGTTTGAAGACTTTACCAGAAGGATACTCAAATAGGGAAAACTAAATGTGGTAAATTCTTCATCATGTGAAGTCCTTATTCACAGAGTGCATATCTGGAAAAAATAGGGGGAATAAAGGTGCAATTTATAGCCTAGCTGAAGGAATTTCTGTGTGAGTTTCTGTGACCTTTGTTATGCATGAGGTCAGATCAATTATCATAATGGTCCCTTCTGGCCATGAGCTGTGAATCTGTTAATTTTAGCTCAATATCCTCTTTCTCCAGGCGTTAACTGAAATGATATCACATTTTCCACTTTAGGACTGAAGACATACAAACCATTCCAACAGCTGAATTGCTGTGCACTGCTTTATTATCACACACTAACTTCTGTGTATATCTGAGCCTTTATCCAACTGGTTGATAAGTCACATTGTCTTCTTTGGGTTATTAATTATTACTGATATCCCTGATGATCAAAATCATACTGAAATATCCCTTCCGCTCCACCCACCAAGAACTAGAACATTTTAAAACAATTAAATATTCATCTTCCTTCTGACACAGATGTTTATGTTCCTTTCTTTGGAGTTCTTCTTGTATTCTATTTATATATTATCATGACTTATTCATGTATGTTACGAGGATTTGCAGTTCTCTCAGTCATCCCCTTCTCATAGGAGGGGCTTTAAAAAAGAGTAAACAGAGATGGCAATACTTAGCAGAGCTGCAGAAAGCACTAATATAGCAGGTTATAAGATGGTAGACTGAACAATTTGACAATTAAGCACACACACCAATGCATTTCATGGCAGCAAAGTCATGGCCAAGTAAAAGCCACAAACTGCCATTTGCAGATCCAGCTTTCCATCAGATACAATGTTAAAAAAGTGTTTCTTTTCAACACAGATAATCCACTGGCAGTTAAGTGGGAGCAGACTACTCCATTTTGGGCTTCTTAAACTCAAATAAAAACATGCTCTCATGGCCAGCCAATCAGAAACATTCTGCTTCAGGTCAGTTTAATGCTCCTTTGCTTTTGGCCCCAGTGCCTTCAGGCTGTTGCACAGTGAATGCCCCACACCTGAACTCCTCACAAAACTGCATCCCTCACCCACTTGGCTATTTTGGACTCCACATTTTTCCTCATGGTATTTTCTGTGGGAAACAAATGAGTTATTTGGTCTCTTTATCCTGACTTGGAATGAAAACTAATAGTGATATATCAAGATTTCTCCTGAGAGAAAACATCCAATTTTTGCAAGTGTCCATCGAAGATGTTGAATTTGGATAGAGGAAAGCTTCGGTGAAAGCAGAGAGGAGGTTTTAGCCCAGGAAAAATTACATAATGTTTAATTCTGAGCAGTTCCCCAAATTACATTTCCACAGGGATCTCCAAAAAGCTGCGCTCATATAAAGGGAGAAGGAAGATATACATGTTTGGGAGCAGAAAAGAGTGGCATGAAGCCAGGGGAACTTAATCTAGCTCTCATGAAATTATGGCCTCAGAAAGGGAAGGTCAAAATGGGGTTTACAATAGAAATTCACAATATGATCATGGAGGGACATTCTCTTTCCATAATATTCCTATTATCCTAAGCAAACAGAAGATGAGAATGAAAAGGACCACAGGGCTGTTCTGCTGTGTTTGTGTAAGAACGTAATTTTAGTTCACTTTCACCAATGCCTTTAAGTTAACTCTTTTTTCAACCTACATTCCCATGTGAAATCTATATCCTGGCAATTCAGATCAAGACTGCCCCAGGTCAGACACCTGTAAAGCTGAACTGCAACAGGAAAGAATGGCACTTTTGTATTAATTGCCAAGAGACAATTCAGAGTCATAGCTTTCCTGTTGGACAGTCAGGAGGAAGAAGTAAAGAAATATGTGATTACAAATGTCCACATCATTATTAAATTTCTACTGAAACTTCCCCCTTCACTCATCTGCATACCCACGTGCAGAGAGGCAATTCAGGGTGGCATCTTCCAGGGTGACTAGGCATACAATAGATCCGCATCAAATCTGTCTGCAAACAATCACCATAGTAGTTTTAATCAGTTTTTAAATGTTTACATTCCAGTTTTTTTGCCTTTCCCAGACTGTGGTTTCATCTAGTGAGATTCCTGTGGCTTAGTCATTGAACTCTACAGTCAGGCAGGTGACTGGAAGGAGGAGAGAAGAGTCTGGTCATTTGTAGTTTGTTCAATATAGAACTACAGTGTCCTCAACACTAAGTAAAACTTTGCTTTTATCTCCAAAAAAACACAGACAGTGCCTTGACTTAATGGTTCACAATGCAAAACATGTGCTGTGTTCTCCTAACCACCTTCATCCCAACCAACCAATCCTCAGAGAATGCTCTGAGGTACCCAGAACCCCTGGATATTTTGCCAGCTGAGGTTAAGCATGCAGAAAATAGCTTAGTGAGGTGTCTTTATATCACCCACCATCCCTGACGCTTGTGGTTAGATCTGAGAGACCTCACAGCCAAGCAGTAGCAGAGGGGTTGAGGTGGCTGATTGGGTTACCCTTTCCCACCATTCCACCCCCTCGTTCTCTCACAGATTACTGCCACTGTAGCAAGGGTGGCTTAACCGCTCATGAAAATGGTTCTACACTACTATAGTTTACTGCCTGATGTCTTAAAGGCTTTTCCAGATGTGCTGGAAACAACCTCCAAGAGAGGTATGAGACAAATAGCAATTTCACCAAAAGTTCCAGCTCATCCATGGGTGCCCGTGACTCATCACCATCAAGCACTGCAGAGGCCAGGGTCTCACAGCAGACAGCTGTGCAAAACACAGTTTAAAGAAGAGCAAGCACTAGGAGACCAGGCCTTGAACATGCAAACAGAAAGGGCAACTGATGGCTCAGAGAAGTACCAGGGACACACTCCTTGCTCTGTCATTGTCTGGCAACAGCTAATGTCAATGCAGGAGGCAGCTGCAGGCAAGTGTGATATTGCTGCTCTGTACATCTGTGCTACTGCAGTCTGTGGAGGGTGTCCTCTCTTGTAGCCACCTGCTGGATTCTCCGAGTAATTCTGCTACGTTTTAGCAGAGCTGCTAATTGCCCGGAAATGCTAAAGAATTATAGATCTTAAGGCAGAAAACATTAGTCTGAATTAAAACAAAATTACTGTATATTATTACATAAGCTGAAGTCCTATTATTTTCCCCATGCTAAGTACCTCTTCATTGAAATCCCTGATTGTTTTTTCCAGGCCCTTTTCCAGCCCGCCACCCAAAGACTAGCGATGCATGTAATAATGTGCAGTTAACGCAAGCACTTGTGTGGTAGGAATGGCCCACACTAATTCCCTCTGTGGTCTGGTCCTCTTACTGAAACAAAAGAGTCTTGCCAGACTTACTTGAGGTTAAATAAGAAGAAATTTTTACAGGGACCTCCCTCCACAAATTACAATTCATACATGACACTCAATTTTGCAGCCCATAATCACATTAGCAATGCCACTGAACTGAACAAAGCTTCTGGAGTGACAAAGAATTATTCACCAAAAAAGGCATTTGTTTGGACTCAGTTTAAGCTGAAAGTTTCATATGCCCTATGTCCTGTTCATAATCCTTGAGCAAAGTTCATCCTTGGAAAAAGTGATGCCAACTGGCTGTCAGATGAGCATGAGCTTTCTATCTGAAGAATGGAGTGTTTCTAACAATTTAATGCTTTATGCCTATAATCCCAAACACTGTTTTTGCAGTTGATGGATTAGAAATGAAATAAAACCAAGGCACCTCTGTAAGGACAAGTCTTAAGCTATAATGGATGGCATACACAGCTTCACAAGACACAACATGAGGCATACACTGAACAGAACAGGAAACAGACACTGGCACCAAATACTGTTTAACGTGATTCAAATCCATGGAAATGGCCAGGCTGGAATATTCAAGATGAATGCAAACTTTCGAACCCTGTTTCAAGTGTGATGTTCAGACAGTGGTGTGTCCTAGGGCTATAGATGCAAAGCTTTGAGCAAAAGCTATATCTTCTGCTTTGGACTCACACAGATGTGACATTCACACCACCAGAAGACATGCCACAGCATTTCAGTTGATAATGGAGATGCTCATCCGGGATTTCCTGACTCGCTCAGGCTCTGTCAGACAGTCCAGCAGTCCCAGTAGTCCTCCTGTGCCACACCACTGCAGTCACACAAGTACTGGTCCTTTTGAAGTTAGCATCTTGCGATCCTATTGTTTATAGACAGAGCTTAAATAACTGCAGTCATTGTGGCCAATATCAGTTACTGTAAAGCTCACCAGAAACAAACCCACAAAGTTTCAAAGTGATTTCAACCACAGAGCTAGTCTGCACAATGGTCACAGCAGAAATGCCCCTGGAGAATCATGAAATGCTTCCCTCCTCATACTGAAAATTTACTTTTTTTTCTTCATTTCCATTCTCTTGGGCTACATCTGGTTGCTCTCTGAGGGAGAAACCCAACCCTGCCTCACTCTGAAGCAGGAACCAGGCCCCCACAGTATGATCTCTCTTATGCTACAACTTTGACATTTCCCGAGGCTTTGACATCTTATGTAAAGTGCCCAGGATTTCAGAAGACAAGGGTTTTTCCTCAACAAAAAGGTGGGCAGAATGTTCAGACTGAGTGTCCAGAAAATCTACTACCAGGAATGTCCTTCCCACACCCTAAATGCCCCCCACAATATTTGAAACAGTAAGTAAAAGTTTGTTTCTTATGAAGGATCTTTGAAAGTCCTTTGAGACTACAGTACTGATCAGGACAATATCAGTCTGTAGAATCACAAGTGCAGGAAACAATGAAACAATGTATGTTTTTAAATTATTTTTTAATAAAATGAATTCCATATTGTATTGCAGTACTTCTATAAGACTGCTCCACAGTCACTTGTGGCCTTCAGCACACCCTCATCACCTTCCCTGGGGACACCTGACATTTTTAACATCAGCAAATTTGAAAGTTATTTATTTAATTTCTTAAATATAGCACCACCTACTTATAAAATGCCAACCCAATTCTTTTATATACAATAACCATTGTGCTTATGATGACTTAAGCCACGCATATTATTTTCAAAAAGAATCATACTTACTTGGAATGTTTAAGAAAAGAATTTCCCAGATTCCAGGAGTAGAACCTCCTTCAGGACAGGAAGGAAATCATTAATTTTTACCTTGAAATCCAACAAGCATAATGGTTATTACCCAGCAGAAAAACAGTGAGAGAATTTTTCAACTTGATGAGGTGAGAGATTGTTCTGAAACTCCAGTGCCACCAGACAGGGAATCACAACACTCTGATCATACCTCATGCTCAAATTATTTTAGAGATGAAGTCAGTAATTCTTTGGGATGAGGGGAGACATGAGACACAGTGAAAGGCAGAGATCTTCTGAATAACCACCTCAGAGACAAGTATCAAAGCTGAGCATTGAACAAAGGGCTCCAGTTCTTCACTTTGTTGGGTCTGATCATGATTCCTTCCTCACTTCTAAAGCTTCAGTCACAAAGTCTTTTCCAGCAGTGATTAATTCCTCTATTAACAGACAGGACTTTGGGGACACACTCCGACATATTCTGAGGCTTTAGTACACCTGCTGGCTGGACTTTGTGCTTGGTACAAGGAGACCTGAAGAGAATGCCAGTAACTCATAACTTGACAGTCTGATTTAGAAGTTTAGGGAAGAGAATGAAAAAGATCTATGGCCTGCTGCAGCACAACCGCTGTGTGTTCACATCTATTCATGTCTCCCACGTGACCCCATTTCTGGAATTGCCCGAGATGGATGTGGGATCAGAGGATGGTGATATAATAGGGAGTGTGTTTTCCCAAATAATTTCTAAATTACTGTGCTTGCAAATCTGAACTGCCCCCACTCCAACGAAATCTAAGAGCAAAACTTCACCCACCAACAGGCTTATATGATCCTGTTCAACATTAGCAGGCTTGTGGCATTGCAAGTACTTTCTTTGGGCCCATAAAGTCTCCTTTGCACTAGCAGTGATCTTCTGAAGTATGCAAGTAGAATCATAGAATCATAGAATAGTTTGGGTTGGAAGGGACCTTAAAGATCATCGAGTTCCAACCCCCCCTGCCATAGGCAGAGACACCTGCCACTAGATCAGGCAGCTCAGTGCCATGTCCAGTCTGGTCTTGAACACAAGTAGCATGTAATGATCAGGAAAGTGGTGTCTAGCCCCTTTCACATTCCTTCTGGTGATTCAGTTCCCTTTGTACGCTGCTTTGCAGCACAGACTTTACAGTAAATAGGCTGCCTATATGTGCCCCAGAGGTGAGGCTGCACTTCAGCAGTGGCAAAATTAATTTCTGAGCATATTTTTTTACTATTATTTCCAGGCATTGAAGAGCTTTGAGATCCCTCAGAAACAGGGGAGATACTACTTCTTCTATAGAATATTACTCCTACAGACATGCATATATCCCTAGTACCCAAAGGCAAAGCCAAGGGTAACTTCAGTCCTAGAGCTGAACTCCAAATAAACTCATCACCTCATCTGTTATTTGATGGACTTTTGCCAGTGGGCATTGTCAACAGGAAAAAAAAAAAAGGAAGGAAAAAAAAATCCTAACAACTTTCCAGATAGTATTTTAAGACTCTGAATTACATTCCATTTCCAAGTAAGGAGAAAAATAGACATTTTGAGTATGTGTTCTGTCTTCAGTTGGACATTGGGGAAGGTAAGTCACTATGTGACTGGTCTTTCAGCATAAGCACTGCATTAGTCAGGAGAGCTTGGGCAAAGGAGAGCTGCAGTCCCTTTAGCCATAACTTCTCCTCTGAAAAATTGCCTCCTTCATGAGAATAACCACAAGATCTGACATTGGGGTCTCCATCACATCCAGATATGCAGGTGAATTTAAGGGATCTCCAGCTAATGTGCATTGCTGAAAGAAAGCTCCATGCTGGCAGGACCACCCTGTGCAACATTTTGTGTTCCTCCATAGCACCCATTCACCTTTGGTTAGGGAAACGGGCAGCACAGGCCCTCGTCCCTAATCCCAACTCTCAGACATCACCTTTAGAGAAGACTGTCCCTGCCTTAATAGTAAAACTGAACTCAAAACCCCATATATTTTTGTGAATGCTGTGTGCCCTAAAACAGCACTTCCTGTCCTCTACTTTCTTCCCCTACTTAGTCAAAACCAGCCACTCTGTACCAGTGAATGGACTGCTTTGCATCTGGTGATGTGCACATTTATATTCAGTCTGAGTAAGTGCCTGTGCCCTGGACTGGATGAGATCAGAACTGTGGGATAGTAAAACTGCGTGACCCAGACCTTCTGTACTGCAAAGTGCAAAAAATGATTGACCTAGTCTGTAAGATCTTGGGATCTGAGCTTATGGAGCAATACATTTTATTTGCCTGTTTACTGGAAAGTGAGATGCAGCTACCAAGCGTGCAGACTAATCAGGTATTGGAAGTCACATACTTGTTGCAATTTTTTCTTTATGGAATTAGTACAATTCTCAGAATTGGACACCAACATGCTACAGGTCAGCAGCTAACCTGCAACCTCTTACTCCTAATATCTGTGATCCAGTGTGCACAAATGTCACCTTATAGAAGAACAGAATTTGTGCATTTGGCACTGCCATTGGGCTTTGAGAGGAAGAGCACTTCCAGCATTTCCTCCTAAAGGTCTTGCAGCGACTAACAGCACCCTCAACCATCAGAGTCTGAATCTCTGCAGAACATTTAGGGACAGACATACTAGAGTGTGACTGGACACTGATTCAGATTTTGTCTGACCTCATTGTCAGGACATAGGAAAAGGTGGGGCAAGGGGGAAGTCAAAGTGATTAACATCCTTCTACTTGAAGAACTAGTCCAGAAAGCAGAGGCAAGTAAGGTCAAATATACATTAAAGTGGTGAGATATAATAGCCACCAGATACAACTGTCACAGAGCAGTACTTCCCTCCTTTTCTCCCTTTAGAAACTGAAGAATTCTTGCATAAGCAAAATTAAGCTTCTGGGCAAAGACCATCCATATTTATGATCCTCTGTGCTGAGGCAGAATGAAGCAAGCTGACAGATGCAAAATGGAGGCAGATGAAAATGGGCCACTTTGGGCCTTTGGGACATCACCTCTACTATGCTACAGAAGTGTTACAGCAGCACAAACTGCTGCTGCAAGCGTGGTCACCTCTGGTCTCCCTGTGATTTGCTGAGTGGTAGAGCGGTCTTGTGCAGTAGTGAGTGAGCTCTGAACCACTCTGCTGTGCTTCTTCCCAATGTGGGATAGAAGGTACTCTGTAAACAGACACTGCTCAAAATGAGCAGTCATTCTAAAAACTCTGGTAGGGATGTCTCTATCTAGTGGTCTGGTCAGGGGAGAGAGGCTTCCAGACTTCATGCTCTAGCTCTTCCTTCTATACTGAGCAAGTCCACTCTATTTCATGCACTTTCACTTCTCCAACTGCACACTGATGTAATAACATTTCCCAAACTTACATGAGATCCTGTTAATGTTGAGAGAAAGGCTTGTAGATTCTTGGCCAGACATTCTGCTGTGAACTGCAGCCCAGATTCTACCCACTCAGGTCACCCAGAGTGGGAGGGGATCAAATTGTCATCTCTACATCTGTTTTGAATCCAGCAAGAGAGATGCTGTAGTGTCACACACACACACTCAAGTGTCTGCAAATACCAGGCCAAGATAACATGTAAGTGGTTTTGGAAAGTGGAGGTGTGAGTGAGGGGAAAATCTGGCTGTCCAACTACTTACTTTACTCAAGAGTGAGTATAGCAAATGATAGGAAGCAACACCAATGTGGTGCCTTTATTTCAGCATCTCCAAAAGGCAACATCACCAACCTCAATTTACAGTGGGGAACCCAAGGCCAAGGTTAACACAGGCTAGAGACAAAATGAGGTGGTGAATATAAGTCCTCCATCATTCATCCTAGCCTGCTTGGTGACTCTGCACTTCCTGACTTGCTCTGGAGCCTGGCAGAGGGTCCTGAGCTACAGCCCAGTATAAATGCAGTAATACAGCTTAATTCCCCAAGTTCTGTGTTAAATAGTATCTCAGCCAGGGGACACACTTGGATGCCTCAACAGGAGAGCTTTGTGTTGTCACCAAATATAATGATGAATTGTCTGCTAGGAGGTAGATTTCATCCCACACAGCAGATGAGGAACAAGCTGTAAAGATAACCCACAAGAGTATGGAGTAAGGCTGGGTCCAGTGCATTGCCTGCCACAGGGGCTGGCCCCCAGTGGAGCATTTTGAGGGACAGCCAAAAGGGGAGAGTGGAAATGGATGGATAGGTACAGAAAATGGTTGGGACTTCACACAACATGAGCAGACTCATTAGGGATGGAAAAAAGCAGCTCTAATCAAATGGAACTCAGAATTTCCCTCTAGACACAGGATATTAAAAATAATTCCATCTGAACTTTACCCATCCCTCTCACAGCATTTCCCAACTGTTTCAAAAACAAAACAAACAGTTCTGTCTGGATGGAGCTGCAGCCACATGTGATTTTGGGTTGTCAAACTGAGTGCAGAGACAGTGAACAGATGTTCCCTGGGCCAGTCTGCCACATACAGTTTGTGACCACCCCAAGGATAAGATACAGTGACATGAAGCTCAAGGAGAAATGGACTGAGGCCACAAGCCTTCTCCCATACTGTTGCTACAAGCTGCTCCTTGCAGTCTTGCATCTTCCCACCCTTCAGTGCCTGCGCTGCCACTCAGCTGCCCACTGGCCTCAGCTCACTCCTGGTGAACACTTCATCCCAGTTTTCTTCCCCACAGAAACCCACCACATGCATAAGTAGCACCTGCTCTGTTCCCACACACCAGCCCACCCCACTTGCACAGCACTTACAGACAACCTCCACCCACTCACTGGCACCCACATCTCCCTCAGGTCCTCCATCTCACACCTCACTCCTTCCCACACACATGTTCCTACAAGCAGCCCCTGTCCCCCCAGTCTCACTCCTCTTTCCCCACAAACTCCACCTCATGCCCCAAAGCCACAGTCCCCTAACACACACCACTACTTTATGAGATATCTGCCCTTCTCTTTCCTGGCATCAGCATCTCATGCAGGTAGGTTTTGAGGTAATCCTGTGTTTTTCCACAGTGCTGCAAGTCATCCCTATTACTACCACCACATCCCACCCTGACAATCACATGTCAGGTGCCCCAAGAACAGAAGACATTCAACTTTTCCCCGGCATGCCAGGATGTCACTTCTACATTACAAGCTGTCTGGCAGAGCACACACCTCATTTTAAGAGGCTTCAGTAGAAGGTACATCACACAAGTTACACTGCAAAGCCCTTGGGACTTTTTCTGCCCACAGGGTCTCCAAACCTCAGACAAAAGTTTCACCAGGTGGACACGGGTGAGTGGTAGAGTCAAGGCAAGGGGACATGCTCACTGGAAGACCCAGGACTTCTCAACAACCATGTTTAACCGCACTTGTTGCAAACTTCACTCCTCTGGAGCCAGCTGCAAGTCTGTCAGCATGGATACGGGAGGGCACAAAATCTAAGTTCTGCCAGTAACAGGGAAGAGTTTTGAGTCTGAAAAAGTTCCTGATTAGTTCTTGGTTTTTAAGTCATCTATTTTGCAGCCTGTACTTCTTCAAACTGTCTGAGTTTAGTCAGGTATACAAGAGGCTCTGCTGATCTTCAGAACCCAGAAAGCTTTAAATTTTTCAACAAATTCTCTCCCAGGGAGAGGTACAAACAAGATGACAAATGAGCCCATCTCAGGTTGGAAATCTGCTCTTCATAATTTTTCTTTCTTCTTCTGATTCTAAAGACAGAATCCCTTCTACCCTTGAACTCTGCCAACTCATAACACTGTACAGAAACTCCCAAGGGAGGTGGAAACCAATGTCTCCAACACACTTCAGGTCTCTAGCAAAGTTCTGAATTTTTAAAGGTGTTAACCTTATTTGAAAGGGGAAACAAGTAAGAGGGCTAGCTCAGGGTAGATAAACTCAGACAGGAATTACAGCTCCTTTTGACAGGGCCACACAATCCTCTCAGCAACAAGCTTTTTATTAATCTCCCACCTATTTCCTGCTGCAGCTCTCATTAGCAGGCGTTACTCAGGCAGCGGAAGGCTTTCCCTTCTGACCAAGCAAGGGCCACTGCCTCTTCACATTAAGCACATCCATGTTGCCTCAGAAAGATCCTTTCTGAGGGACTTGGCCAAAGGACCATTTCCAATTCCGGCTGCTCTATTTCAGGCAGAGAACATATACTTACTCTGGGCTCAATGCATCATTGCAGGTTTGCCTTTTTACTTTCCTCAGGTTCTATTCAGGCAAATTCTCATTGACCTCCGTGTTCTGGTATGTTCTTCTCAGAGAGCAACTTACCAACACTCTCAGCTCTGCTAAAGCAGAGCAGCTAATGCTCAGTATTAGCAGTCTCCAAGGAACTCTCAGCTGCAGATGTAGCCACATGCTCCCACTTGCCCCATCTGCTGCTTCACAGTGGGAAACTCCCAACAGGGGCATCCCCCGTAAGAAGCTGCAGCCACTGTTCCTCCTAAGCTGCCTCCGTGCTGAGGGGAAAGGACATCAAAGCTGAGTACCTTCTTTCTCCCAGGAGAGGTTTCCACAGCAAAGATATGATGAGAAGTCAGCCATGGTAGCAAGCCTGACCCAGCACAGGCATGCATAGACAGGCCCACCTTGGCACAGCTCTCCCTTAGTATTTTTAGAAATCTCTTTCTGGTATGAGTGGGGAGCGTCTCATGCAAAACAGAGCAAGCATGGGAACAAAGCAGATACGCATATGAGAGAAAGCCCTCAGGCAGCACTTGATGAAGGTTTTGGAGAATATGAGGGAGACTGGGAATCTAACACTGCTGAGTTCACAAAGCAATAGAAAACCATCACTAACAATCAGGTCCTTCAAGTCCTAGGTCAGATGCTCCCAAGCCTGTCACTGTATTCCAATGCAACAAATCCAAATTTTTAACATACCAGTGTGCTTTCCCCACCTTTCCTTTATGGATTGCTCATTGTTGTCTCATTCCTCATGGCAGACAATTGTTCCTTACAATGTAGATGTCTGAGTCACAGGCTTCCTGAAAACCATTGCACAGGCTATGAAACTAAACTACACGTGCTGTACAATAAGTCATAAAGCATGTGCGAAAAATAGTTGACACAGAAGCTACCATGGAAACCACTGCTACCAGAGAGCAAGTAGCCACAGAGCTCCCATTAAAGACTGCAAAGTTGAACACAAATACTAATCACTAAGGCAGAATATATTAAATTTACCCACATTACCCATTCAGTCTTCACAGCAAGTTAGCTGAAAACTGTAACCATTTCCACTAGAAGCACAGGACGGCAGTTAGTAGTAATTAAATGACAAAAATTCTTCTCTTAGAGAAATTCTTTTCATCTTGTTGTATCTAGAAATGGTTTTTACTGACTAGGCACTGCTCCTAGGCACCTTCTCCCAGGGAATAAGTCTGTTTAAAACAGACTACAGGCATTTCCTGGCTTTGGTTTATACTCTCCTGCTTGATTGTCACCCAGCTCCCCTCAGAAACAATACCTGTGAGTGAGAAAAAGTCCAGGCTGGAAAAAGAAAAATGGTGAAACCAGATTTGTCTGTTCAAGCAAGATAAAGACACACTAAAAACTATACAATAACCTACAAGTATTACAGGTATATATACCATCCCATAATCAAACATGTAGTCCTTAGATACCCACTTGAAGGAAGAAAGTGACCTAAAAATATTTGCATAGACACTTTTCCACAACTCACAGGCAAAGAACAGGTGCAGGCACCTTGTCCTCTGTTGTGAAAAAAGAGCCCTACAGCTTTTCCTCGTTCCCCATCCTGGACTTTTCTCAGATGTTCTCATTGGCTGGGCTTTGGATACAGGTATCACGTGTTCTGATGTTCTGGTGCACACCAGAATCCACCTCTGAAGGCAGCATTTACAGCCGAGAGCAATGTTGAGCTGTCTAGTGTGGTCTGGATGGAGGAACGGGATTTTAATTTTTCCCCTCTGCCACTTGATATAAAATAAGATTTTGATGTATCCAAGGGCCAGATCTGTGCATTTAGAGTATTTTTTCATGCTTTCCCTCGGGGCCTGGTCTTCATCTCAGTGACTTCAAAGAACTTCAGGATTGCACTGGTTCAGGGTATGAGGAAAGGCAGCTTTTTCTGCTGACTCTACAAGCATATAACAAGGTTTTTATTGACCTATAAAGCAAGCGTCTAGCCCAGAACTGCCAAAAATAGGGCACTTGCAAACTTATTTCACCTTATTTTTAATCCATCCACCTAAATACCATAGGTTGGAAAGTTCATCTAGTACTCAAATGTGTATAGAAATCTTATTTTCCTCAAGAGGCTATAGAAAGGTAAATAGTGGAGAGTAAAAACGTGATGAAGAAAAATTACGGCTGGATGAAAAATCTGTCAGAATTTTTCTGCTGGATGGAAGTCAGGTCCTTGTGGAAGTGAAATTTTTAGAGTGTATGAAAAATGTGTGTTTTCTGTAGAAAATAGAGACTTTTTCATAACCTTTTGACTGAAAAGAAAGTAATTCTGGCAGATACTCCTGGCTAACCCTTTCTGGTTTATAGGAGAAAAGTTGTTTTGTTTCACAGGAAGGTGGAAGGGGAAGAGAAAGGGTCAGGTAGGGAGGGGTACAGTTACATGAGAAGATTTTTTAAATAAACTAGAGAATGCCCCACTACATGTAAGAAAGGAAGAAAGATCCTCACAAGGAGATAAGAACAGAAAGTCTGAAATTCAAGTGCAGGTTCAGATTTAATGAGGTGCATAAAAGCGACAAAGCCACCGCTCTTTTAACATAGGAATCAGAATAAGTTTTTTGGTCAAGGCTCAGGCCTTTTTCACACATTCATTACCTTCTTTATTAACAAGATCACAATCCACTTTTCCTACAGTGTTGTTCACTGCACATACCTTCTTATTATGCTCCAGCCTATCAAACTACAAAATGCGTATTTTTTGTGACAGGTAAATGGTGCAATCTTAGCTAACACAGATGACTACAAGACAGTCATGACAGGAAAAGGGCAGTATTCTCCAGTAAACAAAGGGCCTTCAGTACATAAATTTTCAAGTGTGACACGAGATAAAGCTGCAGCTCACCAGACTGGGTGCAGTTTTCCCTTTGACTAACTGAAATCCAAAGTTCTGCCACCCATCAGCAGGGGTTTGTTTCTTCAAATGAAGGCTGTGAAAGAATAGCTTCTAAGAATCATAGAATCAGTTGAGTTAGAAGGAACCTTCAAAGGACATCTAGTCCAACACCCCTGTGGTGAGCAGGGACATCTTGCACTAGATCAGGCCACTCCAGGACTCATCAAGCCAGGTCTTGAATGTTTGCAGGGATGAGGTCCCCAAAACCTCTCTGGGCAATATGTTCTGGTGCCTCACCAGCCTCATTGTCATGAACTTCTTCCTAATGTCTGATCTAAAACTACCTTGCTCTAGTTTAAAACCATTGCCTCTCATCCTATTGCTACCTGACCTGGGCAACCAGTCTCTCCCCATCTTGTAGTCCCCTTTCAGGTACTGGTTGGTCATTGTAAGTTCTGCCCAGAGCCTTCCCTTCTCCAGGCTGAACAAGCCCAATTGTCTCAGCATGTTCTTGTAGGAGAAGGCTCCAGCCCTTCATCATCCTCATGGCCCTCCTCTCGTCCCTCTCCAACAGGCCAGTGCCCTTGTGATGAGGGCTACAGAATTCAATGTAGTACTCCAGGTGGGGTCTGACAAGAGCAGAGTGGAAGGGGAGAATCACCTCTCTCAACTCGCTGGCCACAAGATGGCATTACCCCTTTGCTCTTTCTCCATGTGACAAAACAGGAAAATGGCTAAATATCTGACATTTCCTATTTAAACATAAAATAATTCTAGTGATGAAGACAGGACCTATACAGACCAAATCATGATATGTCTACTAATGTCAATAAAGTGGGGCAAATTTACACCAGTGGAACTTAGGATACAAACTGATGCAGACCTCAGCAATTTTTTCTATGACATAGAACCCAGAAATGCCAGTTTTATCTCCCAAGCTCAATAAAAGCTGCTTAAAGGCTTTCCCATCACATTCAAAGTGAGAGCTGATAAGACTCAAAATCCTGAAATTGCTTACTTTACAACTCTAAGTCCCATTCAAGCTAACCTTCTGCCCTGAAAGCCTAAAACCCCTCACCAACTACTATATTTAGGCAACTAAAGAACAGGAACATCTGGGAATAATAATAGCAGTCTCACTTGGAAATGACACTTATATACCATTGTCTATAAAGCATCACCATGCTGCAAAAGCTTTGCAAAATCCACTTTGTAGATTTCAAATGGAAAAATTACCTGCTAGACAATTTGCATCAACTAGCGGTGATGAGTGACAACTACATGTAGTTATTTTTAAAAAATCTTAAAACAAGACTCAGCAATGTGATCTGGGAAAAAAAAAAAAAAAGAGACTTTTTAACAAGTCCAAAACTTTCTCCAACCAGAATGTTTTTCATGATCTCTTGAAGGTGTATTTCAACAGTGCCTTATCAGCACTTAAAATGCAAAGGCATCAACAATTGACCAATTGATCTCCAAAGAGGAAATCAAAACCAATGGGTATTTCACCTCACAAGCATGAGAAAAAACAAACAACCAGCCTTCGGGGTCTCACAGCACTTTCTTTTGATTGTTTTCTCTTAAAGGGTGCTGCAAAGCTAAATGGAACTCTAGGTCACTATTAGCAGCATTAGTTGTTTGTCCAGTCTGCTCTTCATCACAGCTTGCTCTGGGCTATGCATGTTCAACATACAAGAAAAATAACCAATCTCAGCTAAAGGTTATTTGTAAATAACCATATTTCTGTTTTTCTACCTTCTAATTCCTTGAGAATCCCAAAATACCTTGGTAGCATTACAAAATAACAACTAACAAGCCTACTTCATAAAGTCAGGGGAGAAGAGACAAATGTGGGATCTAGCATGACCTTACATGAGATGCTCAGGACTGTAAGATGGATGCAGACACCACCTATTGGACCTCTAGATGTCCTCAGTAAAGGTCTCATTGCTGTGCTAACAGTAGGTGATAAAATGCTGAAGCCGGTGGCTAAGCTTAAATTGTGGCTTAGCACAAAAATTGCAGGTTAGAGTCACACAGGTCATCATCATGCAAGGACACACTCCCTCAGGTGGAAGCTAACAGCTATACCTGGGTAGACAGCAAGGATAAACCATGAAATTTCAGTGTGATGGACCAAGCATAACAAACATCTTTATATTGTGGCCAAGAGCTGAGGTACAGGCAGTCAAGAATTCATTTGCATCCAGACTCATCAGTCCATGGGCATTTATTTAAAAGCCAATACATGCAGAGATATCCAGGACCAGAATCTGAACCCATTAGAGGCTAGTCACTCACTGCCTGTGGCTGAGACACTCATTCAGATTTAAATCTCTGGCTCTGCCTGCTTGCAGTCATCCTTGTGATAATTACATGGCTGTTATACCAGGACAGTAGTACTAATTCCTGGACTAGCAGTCACATCCTATATTTAAAAGCAGAGCACCATCACAGACAGCAAATAGTACAAGACTGTAGGACTTGTTAGCATTTGCAAAAGCCAACACACAGGCACTTACACAGAAACCTCTACCACAGCTGAAAGTGAAAACTGGGCTCCCAAGTCAAACAGCATGTCCACACCAATTACTGGGACTGCCATCAAGGTCACTGTTAGGCTACACTCCATCCAGTGAGCATCTAAGTAGCAAATCCCCTTACAGTTTGTCATCATCATCCAATGTAGTCAAAGGAGTTTTGCTGAATCCCCAGCACCTTCCTAGTGTTTGTCCTCTCTTCTGGGTATTTGGAATTTAGTTAGGAATGCAGTCCAAGAAGATCCCCTGCAACTCCACCTCAGTCTTACTCTCCCTACACCCCATTTTCCTTTATAAGTAGCAGCAAGTCTGTGATGGCATGTAAAAGACTTAAAATATTGTTTCCTTGAAGAGAATTCTGAAAGAAATCTTAAACACACTTTTTGCACAGAGCTTAAAAAAATACGAAAAAGCAGAAGCATCTGGACAGGCCAATTGTGTATAGCAAGGTGTCAAGCCTGTAGAGGGAGGGCAGCTCATGTACTACTTAGCTGGTGGATCCAGGTCCACCTCCGTTCCGTCTCCAACGTCACAATTCCTCTTCAGCTCACCTTGGTGACTGTGCTCACTGCATGCTTGGCAAGTGCAAGGTCAATCTGAATTCCCACTCCCTCTCTGATTTCAGCTCCAGACAGACTCCCTTAAAAATCTAGAGCTGTATCGTGTAGCATGCATTCTTTAATTTTGAAACTAACTTCTGTGGGGACAAAAGGTGAAATCAAGTAGGGAAGTAGGACACAGAGAAGCAAAGGAAATTGCTTTACTGGAACAGATTTTATTAATTTTGGTACTGTCTCTTTTTCAGCTGGCCAAATAACCTTCAAGTTTGTTTCAAATCCTGAAGAGGAGTTTGCAGATATTCAACTGATGCGTTCCTTTCATAACCTAAGGATCCCAAGGATCAGCCTCTGAGCCAACAGGACACTTTGTGACTCCATTGACAAAATGAGTAATTAGAATTATAGAGAGTAACAGCTATGAAAAATAAACAGCAACAAAGATTAAAGACTCCAAAGCTACCTAACCAATTTGATTTAATTTAGTTTGACTTCAAACAAATAATTTTTAAATTAAAAGAAAAGAGAAAGAGATAAAAACAGACCCAAATACTTCATTATATTTGTCCTGCTCTCAGACTTGCTTGATTACAGCTTTCTAGCTCCCAGGAAATCTTGGAAAGCTTTAAAAGCCAGGTGAGTGTTACTGGATCCATGAGTTCTCTTTTGCAGATGTTTCCCCCTTTACTCACTCCCCAGTAGGTCTCACCTCTTCCAGTACAGTCAGCTAGGAAGAGAGGAGTTCATGCCTCTGTGGAAAATTACCATAATCATATACATAATCATAAATTCCTCTGCTGCCCTTCAGGGTTATAGACCTAAACTGCCTTTCTCCAGCCCAAGTCTATGCCAATTTTAGTACAGAGACATGCACTGAAATATGGTGAAAAAAGATAAAAGTCAAAGAGATGAGGGAGATAGGAAAACAGATCCCATGTTAACCAGTATACGATTTTCTGCAGCTGAACACTACACACTGCAGTATGAAATTAAGCTCTCCAGACATGTTCTCAAGGTGAAGGCTTGCACTAGCCTCAATTCTAGAAAAATGGTGGTGTTTAAATGATTATTCATGTATGCTGGAAGTTTTAATGCTTTTCCTTTCTCCTTCTTGTCAAGCAGGTTCTTTCTCAGTCATGTCTTTGTCTCCATTCCTTGAACCAACAGTGATTTCAGGAACTTTCTTACGAGAATCTTAACTTTTGATCGCTTTTTTTTAAATATGAGACTTTTCTTTATACTCTTTATACCTAATACTGGCTTGTGACATGATAGAAGGACAGCAAAAACACAGTTTTAAAAATATTAATGCTGTTTACTATCCCTCTTGTAGAACACACACTCCAGATTTCAAGGTAACTCGGCAGTACTCATGAGAACTACTGCTTACGTGCCAGCACACACACATGACAACACACAACTACTCTTTATTTAATGGAACAATGTGTGGCCAGTCTGTGGCCAGCAGACGCAGTGATGGCTCCACATATTCTCACTGTCCCTTAATTCTTACAAATTTACTTTTCAGATACATTTATTCAGTGTTTCATGCAAACAGATTTCATTGTCTGATCTGTTTGTCTTCTGAAACACAAGGCATAATCATAGCTAGAGTGCAGAAATCAAAAAGAAAACTTCTAAGAAAATTTACCAAAGTTTCTTTGGCAAGGATGACCAAATGTATTTATAATACCACCAATGCAACTTCTGTAGCCTAGTGTATTTAGAGCTTTGTTGAGACATTGAATAAATAAAATATCCCAATAAACCAACACCATTTCCTGAAACACCTGTTATTTTTTGCCTCCTGTCCAAGTTTTGGCATTATTGACTTTTGCTTAGTGTTGAGATCTGATGAGATCATAGCCCAAAACAGCATGTTGAGAATTAAAGGGAGGAGTCCACTAACATCACCCTTAAATTCTCATTCAGGTCAACACTGCTGGGCTCAATGCCCTTTGGAAGTAATTAGTATTAGGAATCACCTTTTGGCCTTTGATTCATTTTATGAATGAGTTTCAGTTGTTCCAAGTCACTTATCTTTTTTTTAGATTAAAATGGAATAAAAAGGGAAATGGCATTTTTTTCAGTACTTTGAAGGCCACCCTGTGCAGCAAAAACCAATGCCAATATTCTGAGTCAATATTACAACAATCAAGGCCCTTGCTATACTAATGACCTGCAAGTAAGCATCACTTTACCTCCTCCTTCCCATATTATCTCCCTTGCACCTAATCAATGCCATTGTGATCTCAGTGTAATCTGTAAAATACCTTATTATTTATTAATGGGATGGAAGTGCCCTAGTCTTTGAGACTGATCCATAAGCCATGAGAAAATGCATCAATTGGTAACATTTAAGGACTATTGCAATCATTCCTTACAAATTCCACTCTAATTGCTAGATTGCCATAGACCGTGATGCATGCCAACCGTTCCAAGTAATAGGCCTCTTCATATGAGGAGTGCAAGAGATCTGGCAGAGTGGTAGGTAGTGTCACTGGCTTCCCTGAATAATTTCCTGAGTTCTTACAAAAAATGAACCTATAAGACAGCTGCCTTAAAGTTCAAGAGGCATAATTAGACACAGATGTGAAATGGGGGCAGCTCTTCGGGCTCAGGGAGAGGAATACATCATTTTGCACTCCTCCATTGGCGGCTAATTAGTTCCAATAGAACTGGATGTGTACTATTTGTCAGGGTTCTGAAAAGTCATTCACTCACAGAACACAGTTAACAAAACACTGCCTGACCCACCTGTGCTGCCATCAAGGTGGAATTCAGATTATTTTTTTAAAGGTGTCCTAGCAAAACAACTGTTTCATACTCATTAGAAATACTATCACCAGCCTTTATAACTACATCAGTCCCTTCCTGTCCAGTAGGTCCAGCCCGGTGCTACTGGTGCAGCCTGTCTGGCTTTTCAAAGGCCAGTTGTAGCTGAGATATGCAAAACTAAGTCCAGGCTTTCTGAAAAGCCATCTCCACCTCTTCCATCAATTAAGCATTGCAGATTCAAGTCAAAAAGCCCTGGAAGACGGAGCATCCACTAATGGGCACTATGGAGGGCCGGGCAGTATTACCCTTCATGTAGATTGGCTGCTCTCCAGTGAAAGTCACCTGGAAATGAAGCAGGGAGTGGCTCGGACATGTAGAATATGCAGCATCATACTTGGAAGACTGCTGCTCTCAAGAAACATTACTTATGACCTCAGATGGAGACTGCAAGCAATTCAAGTGGCTGAGATGAGTATACCATCACAGAGTTGCAGCTTTGCACCAAGCTGTTTGTTTTTTCATTGGGGTGTTTCTTGTTTGTATTCAGCCTTTTTTTTCGGTCTATCATTAAATAAGATTTTGTCTGAGATTTGTTAAATCAAGAGGGAAAATCCCACTGACTACAAAGAGTGGTGTATTGATCTGTTTGCAAGTACACGTTGGTGGTATGATTCTAGTAACATGAGCAGATTAAAGGTATTTGAATAGTATTTAGACTGATTTATTCCTTGGAAAAATTCCTGAATGAATCCTGTAATGCTTTCCATTTTTGTGAATCTTAAAGACAAGTTCTTTGACATAATCTAATAAAAATGGCTCTTCCTTACTGTTGAGGTTTAATCCCAGCCAGCAACTAGAACCAGGCAGCCACTCACTCACTGACACCATTTTTCCCTTCCCCACCCAGAAAGGGAAGGGGAAAATGAGAGGGGGAAAGGGAGAAAAAAACATTGTAGGCTGACTTAAAAGAAAGAAATGTAATAGAAACAACTACAGAAAAGGAAAGATAACAATATTAACAACAATAATAACAGTGACAGAAGTAATTCTCAGCACCCAGTGAATTCCAGCTCCCCAGCAATCCTCCA
This sequence comes from Turnix velox, assembly GCA_013400935.1. Taxonomy (NCBI): domain Eukaryota; kingdom Metazoa; phylum Chordata; class Aves; order Charadriiformes; family Turnicidae; genus Turnix; species Turnix velox. Next base: position 113,950 of record VZTY01022262.1, on the reverse strand, counting down.
TGGAGCATGACAATTATGGTTTAGAATATTTCACTGGCCACTCCATCCTTTAGTATATTCTCCTATGGGAAGCTGAATACAGTCCTTGAATAGTGTAAACAGCACTTAGGAAAATCTAAAACCAGTAGGTATTATCAACATTCCTTTCATGAAAAACACTACAAAGAAAATTAACTCTTTCCCAGCTGAAACCAGGACACTTTGTATAAAAACTGTATACTTGAATGAATGTAGTGATTTTTTTATTTGGTGAAGAGATCAATCTTAAAGGTTTGCTCTTGTTCAGTGAGCATATATCTCTGCAGCATTCTTCCTCCTCCCTTTCACAAGAAAGACTGCAAGCGCAGGCTGGGATTTTTTTGCTTCTATTCACCAAGTCAATTCACTGTTCAGGCTCAGTACCCTGACAGTCTGATCATTTCACTGTGGGGATAAATAAGAACAAAAGCTGCTGGCCTTCTTTTTAATTAATACTGCACTCCTTAAGGAGGCCAGAAGCCAGCCAGGATCAGATGAGAGAAGCTGTGGTCACTGAAGGTCATGGCTCTATTTGCTTTATGGCTCCCTTCCAAAGTAATACCTTTTCTTGGACCAGAGTTTATTTTGCATTCTGAAAGTATTCTCAACAACACCATTTCCTTTTTGAAGTTATTCTTCACATAGCCCTTTGGGAAACACCATAGCTTGCTGGCCAGCATGTGTGCGTGATCGTGTGCATGACTGGGTCTCACACCACTGCCCAGCACAGCCTCAGAGCTTTTCCAACAGCTTCTGACCTCAGCAACATCCATTAAGTTGAGTGGCTGTTCAGTGCCTAGATGGCTGCAAACACTACTAGAAGCAACAGAAAGAACTACTGATTTAGTAGACCTCGGCCTAAACTGTGTCTTGCCCTCTCACTCAAAACTCCGTCTTTTTCTTCAGATATCATATACAGCTCAGCCATGGCAGCATCACACTGTGAAGTTAAACCATGCAGGATACCTGTCAAAGTGATTGAAAGGGAAGCAATCATGCTACCAACACCCTGACAACTTTTTTGCCAGGCCTGCCTGCCTTTTCTGATACCATTTGCTGTTTACAGAGACCATGTACAACTTAGCCAAGGCCACCTCCCAGAGATCAAACTGTAGACAACATGAAGGAATTTGCAGATTAGAGCTGCATTCCCATCAAGCATCTTCTTAACTAGGATCTCCAGGTCATAAGCCCATTCCAAAAGATAAAATTTTCATTGCACCTCTTCCAGTTCCATTTCAGACACCAGACTTAGGAAACAGTCTCAAATCTTCCAGATGACAATAACATTGGTTCACAGTTAACCACTTCTCCTCATAGGAAATGGAAGATTAAACACCACCTTGGTTCCCTCAGTGACAAAAACACAGGGTATTTTCTTCAGCCCCATGTTTTAGTTTTCTGGAGTATGTTTACCCACACACTGCCAGAACAAATGATGTCCTGCAGGTCTGGGGACTTGCCTTCAACCAGAGGATGAACTCAAGAAGCAGATGGCAACTGCATGGTGCTTCTGAAGGTGAAGAATGGCTCAGTGAGCAGGAGGAAAAGACATTGATTAATCTTACTTCAAAATTATATGGCTTTCTTGTCCCTACAGAGTATTTGTGGTGTACTAGAAAAGTACTAGTTTGAAACAAATGAAAAATGAAACAAAAGACATTCAAAATGTCTTAATACATATTTCTTAGTCACCATGGGGCTGGTTCAGGCAAGGCTGTCCATTGGTGCTGGACTAAAATGTAAAAGTCAGGACTGGTGAAGAAACCACTGCTTCCTGAACAATGATTTGTTTCCCTTTTAGAAAAGAAAAAGTTGAGCTTGAGACAAAAATCTCATGGTGATCCAGTTTTGACTCTGGTTTTTGGGTCAATCAGCAGCAGACAAGCAGCTGTCAAAATAGCTGGAAAATGCAGTTTTCTCAAACTTTAGATTTCTGTTGAAAAAAGATGTCAGTAGAATTGACTCTGGTGAGAGGACGTAAGCATGGTGGGTATCAAAAAGAACCATTTTATTTTAAAGAATTCCCTGCATCCACTCAGTTTCTCATATCCCCATTTTCTCCAAGGAACCAGAGTAACCTCCCAGCTGTCTCTTACTTTACTTGTAATCAGCAGGAGCATGAGCTCCACCTTCTCTTATTCTTCCCTATTGAAATCACCTCTTCAGCGCAAAGCTAGGATGTATGGTGAATATTTCTTCATATTTGACTGATGTTTTATATGTACAGCACTAGTCTGAGCCATGCCAGACTAAAAGAAAAGAGAACAACAATTTCATCTAATGAACCACACCTCTTCAGGAAAGGCCATTCTTATCAGAAAGGCCATTCTTATCAGAATAGGCAAATCTCACTAATAGATTAAATTTCCTGTATCTGTAGGGAGTTTCTCAACAATATTAGAAACCTTCTGGTTTTTGTCCAAAGAGTGGGTAGACAAAGTGGGGAAAATATAATTTCAAGGAAACAAATCTTCAGGACCACCAAAGAATCTGTGATCCATCAAGCTTTTTGAAATTAAGCACTTCCACAGCATGCATATAATTCACTAGCCATTACACAGACTCCACAGAAAAGGTGTCCCCCCCGTGTAGATTTCCCATTCCTAAAAAATGTGCCTCCTTCACTTCCTACCCTCCCTGTCTCTGCATCCACATGGTGCTGCACAGGAAGTAGGTAAAGAGCCACTATGTGAGTAAACGACTCACACTTCCACTCATATCCTTACCTGGAGCAGATGGGACTTCGCAGGATCTGAGAACAGTCAGCTCCTCAGCTTGATACCTATTTCTTGAGCTTTACCAAAGTGTACAGTAGATGGTGGCTTTACTGTAAAAGTTGCTTTCCTACAGCGCTCCCTCTGCCTAGACTCGTATTCCTTCTGGTAAATAGATGTCATAGCTCATACCTCTAATGGTGACTAATGGTTGATTTATGTTTCATTAAAGGTTTATCACTTGGCAACCAGAGATGGTCCCATTATTGTATATGTGACGTGAACTGAAGAGTAACATTGTTCTAAACTGCTTAATGAGCTGGAAGAAAGCAAGTTCTGTTTAACTACTATTTTTTTAAGATTTACTAATACCAATAATTCATCCAAATAATTGGCAGATAGATGATCTATAGCAGCCAAGTAATTCTGGCCATTCCCACCTGGATCATAAAACTCTTGATGATTAAGCAAAAAGCCTGAACCTGTTGGTGGCAATAAATCCTTGTGTGCTAGCACAGGATATGAGAATGCAGAGTCTATGCAGACCAGGATGCTCTATGCTGGCTAGATCCCACCAGGTCAAACTGTGGTTCGGCTGGCAAAGCAAGAAGCTATATTATTACCCTCGATGAAGAGGAGACAGCAGAAAATAAAATGACAGCATTAAAACATTCTGTTGCTATTGCTTATATACAGCTTTCTGGAAGGTAGAGCTGTGTGTTGACTATTTCATCCATTATGTGTTCAGTCAAGACTGAGGTTTATGGAAATATGGATGTCCCTCCATGCTTCATAACTATCTTCCAGTGAGAGGAGCTTTTAGACTCTGTTGAATACAATACGAGAAACAAGTATGTCAGAGAAAAATAAATCCACATTGATTTTAGTGTGACCTCTTTCTTATGGCTGCCACCCACTCAGCTTCAGAGAAATAAACACTGCAAAGTGGACACACATATCCAGTACCCAGACACTGATGGGGTGCTCTGGGATGTATTAAACTTTCTGACAAAGAACAGCAGCAGCAGCAGTGAACTCGTAAGGTAACAGCAAAAGCACGCAGAGCTAAGTACTGGTCATGTGTGCTGCTAAGACAACCAGAGCTAGGCTTCCCTTTCTCTTCCTGACCCGATACTTAGAAAAATGCTGCAACATCAACTCAGCTGTCAACACCATCTAGCTTCTACACACTGTTGCTAACATCTGCCACTGCACAGATGATCTGAGGCTCCTTTAACACTGTGGAATCTAGTGAGCAGCCTTATGTCCCAGAATCACCTGCAGCTACAGTTACCAGAACCACTTAGGTGCCAGACAAGCAAAGAGCAGGGTTTGCCATTAGAAAGGGCCCGTGCCTGTGATCTTTTCAGGACATGTGGCTGATGCTTCCAAACGTGGAAATCATGACATAAGCAAGACTTGACAGCACAGAGAATTTGCCAACTTCACCTCAATAAACTTGTATTCTTGGTCCTTGAATCATGTCAATTATTTCTAGGAGATTACCAAGGAATCAAGTGGATATAAACCTTTTAAGCATGAAAACAAATAGACAAGATCTTAAAGGAGAAAAGTAAGAGAATCAATTGATCAGTTCAGATAAGCTATGAAAACCTAAAACAATTTCTTGCACAACCCAAGACAGCCTTGATAAGAACTTTCATTATTGTCATTGAGTTAAAAAGAAATAAATTAAAAACCCAACCGTCTCTTCTCATCTGGCACACTGAAAACAACCACTAGAGAGTCCTGTTCCAGAGTTATGATGGTGCAACTCAATCATCTTTGTTTGCTCCCACACATGCTGTTCAAAGCAAGGCTTTTCCCTGGCCTCAGCAGCACACAACTGTGTTTTCACAGTGGAAGGACAAAGCACCATGGATTTGATGTGCACTCTCAATATGTTATCATTTGAAGAAAAATGTGCACAAGAAACCTCAAGCACTTCTTCAATAGATTGCAACTCTGTTCTTTCTGCATCTGGTTTACACCTGCTTTCATTCCAACTTATTTCAAGTTAAGCCTCCTGGTTATTAACCGGAACAAATTGGTCTCATGTTCCCTTCAGCTCAGTAATCAGGGGAAGATTTCATACCCATAAAAACGCATTAGGTCGTTGTGACAACACTTTTGGGGGAAGGGGAGTTAATGAGAAACTCCTGCCAGTTTGAACACACTGAATACTTGCTCTTGAGCTAATGAGGGAGGATGTGCACCTCCAATAGAGTGACTCAAGCTAGTGCCATCCACATAAACCACCAACAAAGTGGAAAAGAACAGCCTGTCAATACTTGCTAGCTTTGCATTAAACAGGTCCATCTGACAAGGAAGAGTAAGGGAAGTTGCAGCTCACATACCGCTGATTGTAAGTAAACTGAGAGACAGCTGGAAAGTTAATCTCAGATGTAGCATTGACAGAGCACTGTCTATAATGCAACACATCTCTCTGTTGTGATGCACTACCTATCTGTAAGTAGCTGGAAGTCTTTTAAAATACCGCCTTCCTAAGGATGACATATGCAGACAACAGATATCTCAAGCACACTCTTAACTCCAAGGAGGCACAAAACCTATGCCTGCAGTGTTCCATATAACCACATGAAGACTGGAGCCTAGAGGGTGCTACCACAGCAACCATGTCAGGTGGGATTTTGCCATCAACCTCAATGCAAACCAGATCCAGTTCCAGAAAGCTCTGGCTACCATTCCCTCAGCAAACTAAACTGATCTTGATGCTCACTGTTGCTGAAACAGAGAAAGGATCTTGATGACATTTTCCCCATTGATAATTTTCACCTTCATTAGTGAACTGAATCAGCTGACATATGGATCCAACAAACAGCAGAGTTGTCAGAAAAAGAGAGCAGCATGACACAACCAGGAGCAAGAGCAGGAGACACACATACCACCTCTCAAGAAAATTGTGTTAACTAAAATAGTGTCAGAGAAAAATTAATAAAATGAGGTTAAAATGAGGAGCAGTTACATAACAGCAGAGTAAGTCCAAGCTGCTGATGGAAAAAAAACCCAGGCAAGTACAGTAGTGAATTACTCCTGTGTTCCTCAGGCCAGAGAGCTGAGTGGCTGTGTGACAGACTGGACCAGTTCACTCACTCACCAAGTCTGCATTTAGCTGACCCACCACACCCAGTGTCTGCAGCACTAGCACTCTTTGCAGAGGGGATGCACAAGACCAGAAGGCAGTAGAGGGTGCACAATAGCACCCTGTTCACCCACAGCACAGCTGTTGATTAGCTTAAATCAGCAGTGAAGCACCATCTCTAATACAAGGGTCATAAGTGGCACAAAGTCTGCTCTGATTTTCCTACCACTTGGTTGTACTAAGTTTGTCACTATTTGATTATCCAAGCCCCCAGGGAGTTTAAGAGCATGCTGTGTTCCAAGTTGATAATATGTTTAAGAACTTTCTCTGTTTCTGTTTTGTACTAGGTCATTACTGCTCGACTGAAGAGTCCTAATTGTCAGGCTGCCAGCAACGCACTCTACATAGGGGATGATGTTTTTGATTACTTAACATTGTTACATTGTTTAAGTAAAATCTTAATTGTAAATGGAAAAAAAAAATCTTCATAGTCAAGAAGACTGGGTCTGCTCTGAAGAAAGTTTCCAATGCCTGTTCTGAATTTCATATTTGAGTGGCTCAACTCAGTCCAAAAAAAAATTCACTGGAGTTAACACTAAAGGACTTGCTTCAGTTACTAAACCGCCGCTAAGCCACAAAATCAGCTGGAGAGCACCATCTATTGGCCAGAAAAAAATGCTGTAGTTCACCTTTTCACTTTCTGTAACTGGAGGTCAAACGTAGCTTCACTATGGCTGAAGACCGGGTCTCCAATGTGCAGCAGGGTGTGCTCAGCACCAACACAGCCCTGCAGGGTGCGGGAAGGCACCAAACTCACCTTATACACTGCACAAGGGTAGCTGTTTTACACCTAAGGCAGAAATTTTGGCTTGCACATACGTCACCCAAGCGCCAGATCCTGAAGGAACAGCAGTTCAGGAAGACCCAGTGCTTTATTTCAGTGTCTGTTTCCTCCCTGTTTGATTGACTTCATGACATAATTAAGCTGCTGGTGGTTTCTGATTCTGACTTTAGATGACCACTGACACCTCACCCAAAAGTCCAATTAACTCTTCAGCAGCATCCCAGACCCATGAAACCAATGTCAATCTGGCACCTGGCCATTGTCTCCACATGGCACTGAGCAAATGCATCATTGCCTGGGACTCCTTCACCCCATGCACACAACAGCATTTTCCTGTGTATCTCTGTACAGAAGGGGCAGGAGAGGATCTGCTTAGATCAGTGCCTGTATTTTTGTGACCCTCTCTCAACAGTCCCACAGATGGCTGACTTGTCTAGAAAGTGTATCTTTGACCACAGAATTCTATTTCTGTTGATTCCCTCTCCAGGCTGATCTTATCTTTAGATTATCTCTACTCAGATGTCTAAGTTTAGATTCCAAGGCCTGGCCTATGAATCCTAACTTGAACTGCAAAACAAAATTCCCCGGGGAAGACTTTAATTAGAGCTGGCTAACACTTTTGACCAGAGAAGCAGGATAGAAATCTTATGTAGCCTTTCACTACTTTTTGCCTAATTGCCACTTGTGTTTATTAGAAACCACAAAGGCATAAAAATTAAGTTAATGCTGTCCTTACCCCCAGGGACACTGACCCATACCAGGTCAATAATGTAGATCACCACCATTCCATGGAACTGGTGCTCTCCTGGAAGACTGCATAAGAAAGTCAAATAGGTTGAAAGGACTTGCTCAGTGTCCCCTTTCAACAAGGTCAAAGGGACCTGGGTGTAGTACAGACACACAGGAGGAGCTGAGTCCCACAGCTAAGGCACTGCTGCAGGTAATCCAAGTTTGGTTTCCCGAAATGACACCAGCAGTTCTGATCCTGACTGGCCAAGAGGAAGGTTCTACACTGCACAAGCAGTCTCTCAGAGAGGAACCATCTCCATCATATGCAGGTCTCTGGAGTATTTCCATCTTCAGTAGTTTTACAGAGACTGCACAGTGTATCATTGAATACATAAAGTTATCAGTGATAACTGAACTAAACTATCAGTGATATCAGTGAATTAAATATCCAGCAAGGTCTGTGTTTTAGTTTGAACTAAAAATGAAGTTTCCTGTGAAAAGCTGTTCTCGTCTAACAGGATACATATTTCTCCTACAAAGAGATCTGTTACTGGCACTGGAGGCTGGGGGAGGGGAGCAGGATGCAGTTCATAGCTAAATTCTAAGTAGATAAGAACATCACACATCCCAAATCCAGATCCCAATCAGAACATCTCAGTTCAAATCAAACACTGGCTGAAAAACTAAACAGTAACAACAACTGCAGCCCCAGCATCTTGGGGAAGATCTGCCCACCTGATCTAAAAATGCAGCATGAAATATTGTAGATCTAACAAGCCTTCATGTGAGGGAGGGGGGGGTCTTCTTTTGCCATGGCTCTTCCCCATGATCTCCATCCAGACTGGCCCAGGACACAACAATTAACATGGCAACACCGAAATGGAAAGAAGGATCCTGGTGAATCCAAGTAAGTGCTCAAATAAATCAGCACCAATAAGTGATGCTTGAGAGCGAATTTCTGCTGTGGAGTAGAGAGGAGGCAATTAAATCTGAAGCAAAAATTATGCCTGACAAATAGCTTGATATAATTAGAAGGAAGATATATCAGCCTGTTAGTTACTCCAGAAGAGGCAGGTGAGGGAAGCTCCAGCAGATAGCACCCTGTCTGAGCAGCTTAAGTGGAATTCCCCTGGAGAAGGTTGGCAGGCCTTAGGTCTCAGCCTGTAGCACAAATTGGAAAATAATGAAGCTGATCTACCACAATTGTTAAGAGAGGTGACAGCACTGCAAAACAAAGGGATTCTGGAGCCTGAACTGGGGCAGTGGGAGAGATCAGCTTGCACATACAGCAACGGATTGGGTTACATTTAATTGCTCCTGTGAAGAGTGGGTGGTTTGCAAGTGTTATGACAGCTGCAGAGCAGAGGATGTCTCTGCAATAAGACAACACGAAGCTGGACCAGAAAACAGGGAGGCACAAATCACCAAATGCTCTAACGCTGGGCACGTTTTGTCCCAGGGCACTTACATTACACAGAGACTCCAGAAAGACAAGTTTATCAGCACTTCAGCTTCTACATTCATTCCCTCCCTGCACCCAAGGAGTAGGCAGTGGATCTGCACAGACAAAGACATGATCTGCAGGGCAGCTAGCAGGTCCACTCCCTGCACAAATCCACACTTAAGAGTGGGACTACACCTTCTCATAGCTCACAGGGCAGGATTGGAGGACAGTGATTCTTCAGTCTAGACCTCATCCTTACTGGGTTTTCATCCACATCACTTGAAACAAAAAAGCTTCAACTGCATGTTCTTTGGTTGTTTTGTCAACATAACAAGTTGTTTTGTCAACATAATCTGCATTCAGAAGTTCCTGGAGCGGCTAATTACAACATGATTCTAACATAACATCACCTTTAACTCTAGCTTTACATCTTTCATCTAGTAATGCATTTGGCAACCAGTCCCTCTCGTCTGCATTTTCTATACTTAATGCAAACAAGCCAGCCAGCAGCAGAACAACAAGCACATTCCTGCACTAAAAGCTCCCACACACACAAGAGCCAGCCTTATGTCTCGATTGTTTTAAATAGTCCTACATCTACACACTAGTTTGGGTGCAGTGCTCACAAAGCTTTCCCTTGCATCCCAATAAACTAGGCACTGGTGCGCCTTGTAAGAGCACACTCGGCGAGCCTGGCATGCTGCCCACAGCCAAACTGTGAGCACGGCTCTGGCCCTGGAAGTCCAGGTGGCTCAGGACACAGCCCACAGGCACTCAACAGCCAGCCCCACAGCACCTCTCATCCATTCCTCATCCAGGAGGATCTGTGGATGATACAGTGTCTTTCCTGTGCAATGATTGATGTCCTAAACTGTATTTTGGTACCAACTGATTTTCCTGTTCTGGGAAAACGGGCAAGTGAAAAATGGACTTGAGTAAAAGGGACAGCTGTTACTCTTCCTTTAACCAGAGGGGAGCAGGGCAGCATTTTTAACACAGACAGCAAGGCAAAACTCCGGTTTAACAGCTCAAGTTTGACACTGCAGCAACAAATTTTCTTCCACAGAGTCTTTCATACCAAGTACTGCCATGAAAATGAAATGGGGACCTCAATCCATCCAACTTCCTGTCCTGGTGCTTAGGACTCCCAGCAGTTGACACTAGTGTGGCCATTTCCTACAGGATGCTTCTTGGCCAGTCTTTGTTCACCTCCGTCCTGAGCTCTGCGCTAATTTCCCCAAGGATAGAACCCCATTACAAACCTTAACTACTGAGCCCTCTTCAGCTCAGCCTTTCAGCACAGGAGGTCTCTCATTTCAATCCTAGGGGACCCTGCTTAGTAAACCAATGCCACAAAACTATTAGACAGATTGTGCCTTGAAGGCTTGGGTCCATCACTGAGTTGCATACCCTGGGCAGGAGCTGGAAATGCGATTCTCCAAGAGAAGGTGAAGCCCTGCCATCAACTTACAGTTGTCTCTGCTGTACTGAAAGCACTACCCTTACTCACCATCAGGGAGGCCTGTGCCTGACCGGTCCACTGAACTCTGACACCAACACCCAGTAAAGCACTGGAAAAGAGCACTAAACAGATAAAGAGGCTTTATATCTGCCCTACTTCAACACACTTCTTTACAGAAGCAAGACCTCATGGCCTGAAAGAACATCTCTTGGTACTATTGATACAGTTTCTTCTGAACTCATCTTTAATGCAGAGTAAAGCCGTGCTCAATGCATCACAAACTTCAGCTGAGCCAGGAAATCTAGGAATAAAACTGAGCAATGAAACCAAGTATCTCTCCTTCCACATCTCCCTGTCCTCACAAAAAGGGCAAACAGCTGGCAGAGTAGTTTGCTGACAAGGGAGGCAAAACAGCACACACCAGGCTGCCACTGTTCGGCACCCAAGAGGCACCTTAATGTCAGGTCACACCTGCACACATGGCATGGAAGAGGGGATAAGCAGGGGACCTCCAGCCTGAGGGACACAACTGTATGCTCTGGCAGCCATTTCTTTACTCCCCAGATCCCCCTTTATTCAATGCAGTATGCTCATTTGATCCTCACAGAGGAAAAATTACCTTTCCTTGCACTTTCAGCAGAGAGAATCAAACTCTTAGTTCTCAGAGTCTGGTAAATTCAGCCCTTCCACTGCAACCTCAGTATACACAAACCATGGGCAGAGCCATAGCAGTATTGTCACTCATTTTGCTTAAGCCATGATACAACAAGTAGTTTTTCCTACTGAGAGAAAAAAGAGAAGCCCCGCATCTTTCTTTCCCTGTCCCCATTCTCACTGTTGGTTGCACATCCTCCAAATTGATAGTACAGTTTGCACAGACAATTCTTTATTTTCCCTTTCCTATAGTTGCACAAATTTAACATGCAACAATCTTGGTCTTTTTGATGTCAGCTATGACTCACTGGCTTAACTGATTAATCTTATTTATGCACATGTCTTATTTCTCCCCTACGACTTGCCAAGAGCATTTATTTCTGCTATACCAGGAACAAAATCTCAACTATGTCTCTGGAGCATTACATATTGCAGACTCTGTCTCTTTGGCCCTCTGCATTAATTTTCTTCAAATGACACCAAGGGGCCAATATGTTAAGTTTGCACTATTGGACTGACAAAATTTTGGCTTCTATTTATAATAATTTGTGTAAAAAGCATTACTTTGTATTAACTTAGACCTATTGTGGAGGGAATTGCTCTTGCACAGATCATTCCAAAATCGCTTTCATTTTCTGTACTTGCTGAGGTTTGTGTTTTTGATGCAGTGTAAATTGTCTCAGAGATACTGACAACTCTCCTGACATACAATTGGAGGTGTACTCTGGAAGTCTCTATTATTCCTAGATTTGATCTCCTGTCCTTTTTAAGAGGATTTCTTTATAGAATTAGTTATTGATCCTACCCTAGTTATTGTAGCTGATCCACAGCTGAATGATTCTAAAATCATATGAATACTACAATAAACAGGATGCAACAAGGGGAATTCCAATTACATACTATGGATGAAGATTTCTGAGCCACTCAGGACCCCTATCCCAGTGTTTACCTATCCTTACAGTTCTTCATCATCCACACACAAAAACTGAAGATCATTCTTTCTATTGTCCCAAGTTTGTATATATCATAGTTGTATGTGACTACATACAACCTCTGATGTTTGTTTAGGCTGACTCTATTGCAATAATTTTAGCTGTCATGAAGTTCTTTGATATCTAATCTGAATTTTGTTTTTAATGTTGTCATTATATGTCTAGTAAATGAATACTGGCCCCAGCCACTCTACAGGGAGAACTGTGAAGCAGTGTGTCGTCATTCAAAACATTCAGAGAACACAAAGATCTCCATAACAGTGTGGGTCTAGATTGGATCCCACTCAGTCTAAGGAAAAATAACCTCTTTTCTATGTGGATATGCTGGAAACATTTTTGCAAGTTCCCTTCTGATGCAGGAGCTATGAGCTCCTAGATCAGCCGGCTCCTCTTGTGGACTTTTCCTGGACAATTTTTTAAGGAACATTCCCTGGAGCACTTTGAAAGGATACTGAACCCTGACAAAGTCAAATTGGTATCAGAAGCATGCCCCTGGGCTCCTCATATCAAGTCACTCCCTTACACTGCCAAATAGCAGTGATATGAATACACAGTATCACAGCCACTTCCAGGACTATCAACCAGCCAGCATGTTGGTAGAGGAACACCTGCACAGTGTTCCCTTACACATAAAGAATGCAGTAAAAAATCTTGGGCTCTGTAAAATAAGCATAGAACTATTATTCTTGCAGCAAGACGTAGGAATGGGGAAGATGCATGTCAACAGCTCGACTGGACTTAACCAAGATATAAATGTTAGTGCAGAATTTACTGACTCACAGTTACCACTGTGTGCCCTGAAGGCAAGCATAAGCAGTATCTTTTACAAATACCTAACCAAAGGTACTGCTTTACTTTGCCATACCTAGTAAAATGGCAAAATACAAACCAGAGCTCTTACGCCCTACAATCATGCACTGTATACCCTACTGTGGCAAGTATTAAACTGAACAGTCCTAATTTAAAAACACGGGACTATTCACTGAGGAATTTTTTAATGAAGTTTTGGCTTTTGAACACTTCACAGGTAACTAAGAAAATAAATTAATGAGGTAACTGATACAAATTTTGAAAAAAAAAAATTGTGCTAATGTATACAACAAAAGAGTATAGCTACACCAGAATCATCCCAACAAAAACAGACCAGCAGGGACAGAGATCCAAACACCTCATCCCTTCCTCTTTCTTGCTACATTGTAATAATATTTGGAAGCTTCTGGAATTCAGGAAAGTACAGTAGGGTTTTATGTCTGTGCTTATGAAAAGTTCAACAAATTTTTGCAACCTTGACTGCATCTCACTGAGGCTCCACAGAGCCTGGATGTGCTCCAGAGAAATCTATGGAAGATTGCTTATGAATTTCAGCCTTTTAGGCTCAAATCTAAAAAGATTCATTTGCACAAAGAGCCTCAGTGAAGCCAAATAACAAGGCTTAGCCTAGCTGCCCTGAAATATTTTATTACAGATGAAACTAATTCCCTTTGAGGATAAGGGAATGCTTTAGTTGATAGACTCAATTTTGCTTTTGGCTAGATCTCTGTAAATCTGGAGAAATGCCGTGAGGTTTATAAGAACCTCATCCCAGATTTACAGTGATGTCACTAGGAGCAATATAAAAGCCCTGGTTGATTGAAAATGAGTACTGAATGCTTTAATTGAAACTGAATTGCAAAGTGACCAGTGAGAAGATACTTTCTCAGTTGCATTTGTGATTATTTTTAATTTTTAGCTAATTATTAATGTAGCCATAAAAGTCTAAGGGTCCTGCTCCAGAAGGGGATTGGACTAGATGATCTCTTTTGAGGTCCCTTCCAATCCCTGACATTCTGTGATTCACAGAAATCGTCATTATTTGTATGAGGAATTGACCATATCTAACTAACTCCAGTTATTGCTTGACAACTACTATTTTTTATAGGTAACAAAGGCTCTAATGCTATGGGGTAAGACAGAAAGGTCACTCTGCTTTGAAAATGCACAGATAATTGGTATTTGTAGCATACTGTAGCACATGTACTTCAATATAACTTCCCACAATTCAAACATAGCCAAAATGTGGAGAATTACTTTTTTTTTTTTTACAGTATCTCAATATTTTGCTTTTGATGTTTGACACTTTTTAACCAAAATAAGCCAGAAACATATGTGGAAAGAGAAAATTTCAGACATAAAAACTACATAGTCTTCAAAAGTCTCTTCTTCTAAGAGAAAAGTATTTTTGAGATACCTTTTTTCATAATGCCAAATTAATTCATAATGCCAAAGCATTAATCCAATAACAAATATGTTAGGTTCATGTCATACTGTTAAATGCATCCAATACTACCTACCATTAGATCATGGCTTCCATCAGGAGCCTCCAGAGATCATTACCTTTCAAACCTCCCAACACATGTACTTAAACCCCTACTCTGAGTAAGATCCCTCACTGTGGCTCAGCTTGGGTCATTGTGACACAGAAAACAGGCTAGGGTGCATTATTATTTCATCAATGATGTCAGTAGCCAGGACATTTATCCAGATTCCATTTCATCCTCCAACAGGCTCCTTACCCTCAGAAGATGTTATGGGGTCAGATCCAAATTCCCGAGGTAAGGAAAACACTGTGGCACAGACAATAGCAACATGCTGTAAAGCAGAAAGATGTTTTCCTGTGTTTCCTAAAACTGGCATTCTGGGACTAATCTCTAATCGCAAACTTCACAACAATCTGATCAACCTTTTGGCCTCCAAACTTTCACCTCATGCCTTCTGGATCTTTTTAAAACAGTACAGCTAAAACGATCTTCTTGTCCTGTTATTTGATCATGTCATATATGACAGACCAGAGCCAAAGGCAGATCCAGTTCAGGCTGTGGTTCAGGTTTCCACTTAAATCAAAAGAATGCTTGTTCTTTCAGCAGACGGCATATTAACAAGTAGCAACAATGCAATATCCTGTAGTAATAAGACTGCTTTGAAAGAACATGGTCACAGATGAGTCAAAAGAAGACACTAATCCTGTGGGTGATAAGGATTAAAATAGTATTAAAATAGATCTTCAGACTGATAGAAAATTCAGCAGGGTTTTTTTTGGCACTAAACTTCCAATTTTGACTTTCTCCTAATAAAAATCAACCTTTTGTATATTTTTGTATCCTTCCCTAACTTACATATACCAATTTCACCTGATTTAAAGAGTAAAACCTTACCAAACCACCAGAGCTCAGAGGCCTCCATTTTTTTGCAGCTCCAACATTTTTACTAAGACATCTCTTACTTTGTGACATTTTAATTATTCACAGCACCAGCACTCTGCAAGCAGAACATACTGTGTACTCTCCATTCACTCATTCATTAGTTTTAATTAAACTCTTTAATTTTATTTATGCTGTCACAGTCTGATTAACAATTTGCAGCACAAACCAGGAAGTCTTAAACAGCACCTTGAGAAATCTTCCCTGCTTTAAACAGAGATCAGCTATGATAACTACAGCTCTGCAGTATTATGTTATGAAAGGCAAAAGGAACAACATCAGCAGCTTTCCCAATGCAATTTTCTTCTACCTCTTTAACAAAACGTATCTCAGGGGCTTTGGTGAAAATTATAGATGATGAGGTGTCCAAGAGATTCAACAGAATGAAAGTATGCACAGGCATTGTGAAAGTTCCTTTATTAGAAGCATTATATGGCTGAGCAGGAAGAGAATGATGCAATAGGAACAGTGTATCAGCAGCAACTCAGGACATTTTAAGTGTTGCCAAAAGGATGAAAGGCACTGTCTGAAACTTGTTAAAAGACAAATTCAAGCAACATTAAATAGGGTCATATTATCTGTAAGTTACACATTTACTATCCTTTTCTATTCCTACCATCCATTTGAAGTACCTGTAACTGGCACCTTCTGACAACAGACCTTCATCACAGTGATCTCAGAGCACCTGGGCCCATCAGCATATATGCTATTCCTCATATTAATTCAATGATTTAATTCCACTTAAAACAGCCACTCATATACCTCTACACTGCCCTGCACAGCAATTCATTCTGGGCCTCAAATTTCATAACAGCCCCTCCATCACTCTTCTCACCTGTTTTTTTCTTTACGTATTTCCTTTTGTCCTCATTTGCAAACCTCAGCCCTGCTTGTCATTCTCTTTCAACAGTGTTTCATCCCTCCTACTTGACTTGGAAAAAGACTGCCTCAAGGCATGTTTTTTCCCTCCTTTTCCTGCCAGGTGTAGACGTGGGGGCTTATCAGCTGAGAAGTAAAGAAGCATTTCCATTGAACAGAGCTCACTGAATCTACTATTCCACTTCCCTTCACCATGAACTACCTTTATTCCTGACAAAAAAGCAGTGGGGAACAAAAAGAGGAAATCATACTACTTCTCTCTCTTTGCTGTAATCAACTTGCAGGATTTTCAGCTACATGCTCCCTAACTTCCAGTACAATATATGCTATGCACCACTCGAGGTTACTGTGGAGCCCTCAAATACCTCTTCACATTTTTCTAAGGTCTTTTTGTGCTACCTAGAAAAATGCAGTCAACAGATATGGAAGCAGCCCTACCATGAATGAGAGAGCTGTGCATTATCTACCTCTTATTATGCTACAAGATCTACATTGCAAGGGAAGGATCTAATGGGGTAACAAGGAGAAGGAAAGCCTTTTTAGGGATGACAATCATCCCTATATAGCCACCATCATTATGTCAGTTCCTATTATTTTGCTTTTATGTTTGTAATTAAGGAGAAATAAATACCAAGTGAGGCACTGACATTTCATCTTCCTGGCCAGTGCTTTGAATAAAATCTGAGGTCAGACAGGGAAATCTTTTTGAGTATGTCAGTCTAAAGAGACCTAAAACAACACAACTCTTTATCCTTTGGCACAGCCTTCAAAATCTGTTCACTCAAGAATTCAGCAACAAGCTATTTATAGAGGCTGAACTACCTCCAGGGTCTGTGCAGAAGGTTGTCCCAAGAGAGCCCAGTAAGACAAAGTGGAGCAGCATGAGCTGAATCTGCCTGCCTCATCAGGAAGGTTGAATTTCACTCTGGCCAAGAGCATTCTGGGCAACAAATGAGGCCTCTTGTTATGCATTCCAATAAAAATAGAGGCTTTAAAAAGAAATCAGTGTTTCATTCCCTTCCCAGACTTATAAATAGTTTTAAATTGAGCAATTTTAGAAATCTTTGTGGTTTTTTTGGGAGATGCTCCCCTCTAGTGTTAAAGCAGGCAGGTGGCCACTACTGGCTCTCACTAATTTTTGAGGAGGTGAAAGATTTTTGAGTAGTTGAATATTTGTATGTTCATCTTCCCTGCATAATCTGGCCATCAAAACACGATCTTAACACGTCTCTGCCAAGGAGCTTTAGGAATCATCATATACTGCAAGGAGACCCAGCACAGGTTGTCAGCAGATGACAGAGCAGCAGTCAAAGTGGTCAAAGCAAGATGGCAGCCAAAGATCCAAGGGCCAGAGCCTTGTCATAGGTTTGCAGGCTCTCTAAACATCCCCTTTCAACTTCTTTTTTGCCTTCAGAAGATCAATGAAATTACTTTGTTTGCTCAGTACTTAAAACTACTATTTGTTTGCCTTTGATATGGGGCCTTACAAAGTGCTGCATGCATATATACAGCTAAAAAAAGGCAAACAACAAAGACACACATGAAGCAGACATCTGACTGCAAGCTCAGGAATAGTCTTCTATGAGGGTGAGTGTCAGGAGGATGGAGCCAGGCTCTTCTCAGTGACCTCCAGTGACAGGACAAGGGGCAATGGGTGCAAGATGGAACACAGGAGGCTCCACAGAAATACAAAAATAAATTTGTCAAAATGAGGGTGAGAGAACAGTGGCACAGGCTGCTCAGAGAGGGTGTGGGGTCTCCTTCTCTGGAGACATTCAAACCCCACCTGAACACCTTCCTTTGTGATCTGATCTGGGTGTTCCTGCTCTGGCAGTGGGATTGGACTAGATGATCACTCGAGGACCTTTCCAATCCCTGATACTCTGCGATTCTGTGAGCAATCTGATCCCAGTAAAGTACTGTGAGAATCCTTCACTTTGGGAATTTGTTCCCATTTGCTTTTGTGATTTTTCCAGGGTGACAGTGCATTAGGAGTAGATTTCTGCATTTAGTTTCCTAAATGCACCACAGCAGGGAGAAAGGGAGTAAAACTATAGAGTTTTATTTCTCTGCAATGTAATGAGTAAAAACTATTGTTGGCTGCAGTTGTGTAGTTACACAATTATTTTCAAAGAGCTCAGCATCTCTCTTAATATATTAACTTTATTACACTGGCACAGCCCTGAGATACTTGCCACTCAACTCCCTGATACAGAGATACAGATGGAATTCCCATTTCTGCCAATACTGCCAGGAATTCTGTGCCCTCCTGAGAACTAATGCAACCCCAAAATCATTTATTATCTATTTTCATCACAACTTCACAGTTTTAGCATTTGTTTTTAGCATAGTGTCAGTGTGCCTCAGCATACAGCAGCACAGAAATCTTCAAGGGTGTTGGCTTGGCCCCAGAACTGATACTTCATCAGGAAAAGACAGAAAACTACAGAAATTGAACTGATATGCACTAAAACCTGCCCCAGCCACCTGGTTTTCATAATGCTATACCAACTGACCCCTCTAGCATACTCTTTTCAGCTTCTAAAGTGGCCTCATGTAGGACAACTGTACCCAGCTCAGCCACAAAAGCAGTGTTTCTAGAAATACAGCACAGGGAAAAACAACTGCTGAGGCAGTTTTGGGTGTCCATCCCACTGCAGACCTCTCAGCAGGTAACGGAAAGTTTCCTCTCCTGAAATTCTTTCCAAACGCTGAGTTTGAGGCTTCTTCCAAAACCTCTTTGTAGTCTTTCCCTCCACTAGGTTTAACAGGCCAGTCCCTTATTTCAGCATCTGGTTTTTTTGGTTTTTTTTTTTGAAAGCTAGTATGTTTCAGAAAACTTGAAACATGCTTTTTCAAAGCAATGAGAATTAGTCCCTAGAACAATGTACCTAGACATGCAGTGGATTTTCTACTGTTTAATGTATTTAAATAAAATGTGATGCCTTGCTAAGACATCTGTCCTATCTCAGCTCCTTGGCCCAGAAGCCCTGCTGCCTCTCTAACAGACAGTTCCAAGGAGGGACTGGATGTCTACAAGACAAGGGCTCCCACCTTCACTATGGCATCCAAAGCAGGTCTGGTAGCAGACCAAACAGTGAAGGCAGGGCCGTCAGACTACAGCCTGGGCAGGGTAAAGCAGCTGCCCTCCCTGCTTCCTCTCCTGGCCAACAAGGCACCACACACACCTCTGATGGCTTTCTTCTTTCTTCCAGGTGACACTGACCAAAGCCCAAGCACCTGCTCGCACCTTTGGCCTTCAGCATTCCCAGTATACCATTCCTCTCCTCCCTCCTCTATGATCAGCTCCACACCTGCTGCCTTTCCACATCCTGCACCAACTCAGTGTTATTCCAATGTTGTTAAGGCAAACTTTGTTCTATCAGGTGTCACTGTCAGTGAGCCCTGAGCTCCCCATTTCTCCGGCTTTCCCTCACATACAGCATTTTCTCACAACAGACATCATTACAGTTCAGCTACTTTTTTCTCATCTCTTCAGCTGTTTTTAACATATAATCCTTGGAGACATGAGCATCAGTAGTGTTTAGGTCCATGGCACACAGGAAGAGAACATCAGAAAAGAAATAGTTTGGTTTTTGCTCACAATTCTTTTCTGTCAGAGAATAAAAAAGGCAAAGCACAGAAACTATTACTTTCCTTTTATCTCTCTTGGAATGGGAATATTAAATAAAGCACACAACTGGCAGAAGTGAACTGAGGCATGAGCAACACTTTTGTCTTGTCTGCAGGTAATGAAATTGAACCAAGGTGAAAGATCCCCATTCCTTATCCATCAGCTCCCTCCCAAGACCCTCTTCCCACCTCTGCATGTCACAGGGGAGAAGTCATTTTGTGGCTTTGAATAT
Organism: Turnix velox; assembly: GCA_013400935.1. Classification (NCBI taxonomy): domain Eukaryota; kingdom Metazoa; phylum Chordata; class Aves; order Charadriiformes; family Turnicidae; genus Turnix; species Turnix velox. The sequence goes on along the minus strand of VZTY01022262.1, from coordinate 94,006 downwards.
TAACCAGATAAAATACCCCTGCTTGCTCTGAGGCAATACACTGGATTATAGAATCATAGAATAGTTTGGGTTGGAAGGGACCTTAAAGATCATCGAGTTCCAACCCCACTGACATAGGCAGGGACACCTCCCACTAGACCAAGTTGCTCAATGCCTCATCCAACCTGGTCTTAAACACCTCCAGGGAGGGGGCATCCACAACCTCTCTGGGCAACCTGTTCCAGTGTTTCACCACCCTCACAGGAAAGAGTTTTTGTTGTATCTCCAGCCTAAATCTCCCCTCTTCCAATTTACATCCATTATTCTTGGTCCATCTATCCCATATCGTATTCAAAAGTCCGACCCCAGCCTTTCTGTAGCCCTCCTGAAGTACTGAGAAGCTACTATGAGGTTCCCTCCTGCATCATCTCTTCATCAGGCTGAACAACCCCAACTCCTTCAGCGTGTCCTCATAAGGGAGTTGTTCCAGCCCTCTCATTATCTTCCTGGCCCTCCTCTGGACCTGCTCCAACAGCTCAATGTCCTTCTTATGTTGAGGGCTCCAGAGCTGGACACAGAAACTCCAGTTGGAGTCTCACCAGAGCTGAGTAGAGGGGCAAAATCACCTGTCTTGACCTGGTCACACTTGTCTTGATGCAGCCAAGGATTGGGTTGGCTTCTGGACTGCAAGCGCACACTGGAGGCTCATGTTGTGTTTTTCATCCACTGATACACCCAAATCCTTCTCCTGGGATTGCCCCGACACAGGTACAGAACATTGCACTATCCCATCAAAACATGGTAAAGCCCAAACAGGCTGTAATCATGCAATCATAGATTTTGGAAGGGACCTTCTAAGGTCCAACCCTCTGCAGTGAGCAATGACATCTTGCACTAGATCAGGTTGCTCAGAGCCACATCAGGCCTAGACTTGAACGTCTCAAGGGATAGGGCTTAAATCGCTTTTCTGTGCAACCTGTTCCAGTGCCTCACCACCCTCTCTCCATCTGCTCCCTATTCCTATAAGCTGCTCTGCTGCTCAGCCCCAACCGTGCACCATTTCTATCCTTTTCCCTTGGAGGAAGCCTGATGCATTACAATAGATGTTTAATGCCTGTTAGCTTGTTGCTAACTTGCCACACCTGCCCTTTGAGCCTTTCAAAGGAATGCGAGGCAAGGAAGGAAACTGAATTTTTGAAGTGGTCATTGCGAGCGGCTCCCCTGAGGCAGAGGTCTATGGGCACTTCTGCCATGAGCCAGCCCAGTTCCGAGGTGATCCGTGGGCATGAGGGAAACTGGCCCGAGCGGCGCCTCTGCACTGCTGCCTAACTCCGCACTGACCAGGCGACCTGACGGTAAAGGTCAGAGGCTTCCAGCGGCCCCAGAGATAGGGGCCAAAGCAGCTCATCCCAAGCCCGCCACACACAGCCACAAAGGCACCAAAACTCCCCACGCTGTCCCCCACTGCCGCAAAACACATGCGCAACCACGACCCGCACGGAAGCTGAGGAAATGACGCAGGCACGTCGCCAGTGGGCGGGCCGCGCTCCGGTGCTGGGCGTAGGAAAGCGGTGGCGGCTGCCGCGCGATAAGGTGAGTCTGGTGTCGAGCTGTGAGAGGCTCGGGCAGAGGTAGTGCCTCCCGCGGTTTCTCGCGTTTTCGTCGTGACGGCCCTTCGAGTCAGTATCGGGTCGGTGGTGCTGCCCCGGTCCTCCTCCTGTCTCTAGCCCTGATCCCGCACTCGGCTCTGGGCCCGGCCTCGCTGGCAGAGAGAGGCGGCGAAGGCCGGGAAGGTGGGGCCCGGTGTCCCTGGAGACGGGCACACCGTTGCAGCACCAGACCCCGCGCAGCGGTGACTGTTAAGAGCACCAGATCCAGACCCGATGCGTGCTTGGAGCTGGTGGAGGAAAACTCTGAGCCGGACTGGGATTTGCAAGCCGCTGAGGAAGCCCACCTGCCTTTTTAGTGGCCTCTTGTAAGTTAATGATACCCAGTTTTCCTCGAAGTTGTTAAAAAAATACATCCTTTCAAAAGACAGTCTCTCCCTGAAGGCTCCACACAATACCAAGCTCCAGGCTTGCCTTTGTAAGTCAGTCCAAAGTCAATGTCCTAGCAGCAAAGATGCTCTGTGTTCTGCTTCAAAGATCAATTGATGGCTGTTTACATAAGTGCTTTCATGAGAAAGTCTTATCTTTCAAAAACTTGCAGGTTCTTTTTTTGTTTTCTGATATGCTGAAGTGCACATGTTTTTATTACAGTCTTCTGGAGCATGGCCATTTGCACACAAGACTGAGATCACACTCTGCTAGATTGACCTGTAGAAGTGAAATTCAAAAGAAGAGTAAATTTCACAAATTTATTTGTTGTGATACCAGCATCTTCCAGGAGCATCCCATATATTTGTGTTTATGAAATTTTGGCCGCTTTTTCATTATGGAAGTTAGTATGCAAGAGCCTTTCAGGGGAGGGCTTGTGTAGGAGTAAACTACTAGGGGTTTTGAAATGGGAATTTCTCATAAATAAATGTGCTCATTAAAATGTTTTCTTCTTGGGCACAGTTCTCCATGAGGAACCTTGTGTCTGCAAATGTTCTGGCGGTGATGTGGGTTCTTTTTTATTGCCTTTAAGCAGAGGATGCCAACACAAAACGGCCAACTGCCAGATAGTATCCAAGAACAAGACCATGTTCCTGCTTCATCCAGTGATGGTCATTGTAGTGCTGAGGAATCAAGAACTGAAGAGGAAAATGGCATTTGTGACAGTGACCTGGATAATAGTATTAGAGTTCCCAACTCTGCCAACCAGTCAACTTCCACAGCTGTTCCTTTGGAGGTGCTGAGAAGAGGACAGCCCCTTTTACAGATCAACAGGCAGCAGATTCAGTCTGTTTCACATAGTGCACAAGCTACTGAGCTCAAAGGATTAGGAGTTGATGTCTATGACCAGGATGTATTGGAGCAAGGAGTTCTTCAGCAAGTAGATAATGCAATTATTGAAGCTAATAAAGCTGCAAATAGAGCAGATGCAGAGAAAGAGTATCAGTCAGTGCTGGATGACATAAGGTAAATTGTGTCTTTTCTTACCGATCATTTCTGTTACTGTCTAATAAGGCCTGGTGTCTCATTTTTAAAAACTGAAAGATTGAGAGACGTTTTGAAAGTGCTACACCTTTTTTAAAAGAGAACACAGCTTTCACATGAGAGCAATGATTCATTGCTTTTATTTGACTAATTCACTCATGCATCAAAGCAGTAGAAGATAGCACATCTCCTTTTACTGCTTTATCTCTTACATTACTATCGTGCACTTCTGTTTTCTGGGCAGTGGAGAGCTGTGCAAGAGGATGGTGAGCTTCGAAGCAGCAAAAACAAATGAGAAGGGAGATGGGATGTTTCAGAAGTGTCAGTGTACTGACAGTGGAGAAAGGAAGATGGCAGGGATAGCTAGGGAGCTGGTAGAATACTAGGGGAGCAGTGGTAGAATCCAGGTCAGAGCTGGAGGAAAACATGGCCTAACAGTTTCCTCCCTGACAGTTGCAGAGGCTTATGTACTGGTGTTCTTTGCATATGAGGTGAATAACAGCCACTTTGCAGGTGTTGTAAAAAATTTTCTTTGATGTTTTTAAAGACGTTTTGATATGCTTACTTGTCTATCCTTATGACATATTCTGTTATTTGAATCAACAAGGCTAGATTTATTGCTTTTGACAGTGGAGTCAGTGCTTCCTTTCATGCAAATGAAACATGGTATTACATTCTAGTATGTGGTTCAACCTAGATTTCATGTTGTATATGGAAACATGACAAATGCTGTTGCATGAGGAAGAAGAGTTTAATGTTGATGTTCTATTTAATTCTTTGGGGTAGTCTGTCTTTCTGAAACTGTATCTTGTAGTCTGTTCTTTGTGTAAAAGAGATATTGTAAAGCTAAAAGAAATTGGCGTCCTTATATGATGGCATCAAACTCTTAAGAGTTTTAGAAAGTGAAAACATTATATTTCTCATTGAGATTTTTGGTTTGCATTTTTCTTACTGTAATTAATAAAAGCAAACACTGTCACTTGCTTATTATTATCATCAGACTTGTAACTTTTGAGAATTAAATATTGCAGTTGTTTCTTCAGTTTCCTTACCTTCAGAATTCTAGTATTAGCAAAATTTTATTTAAAATACTTTATCAAGTTCAAGTTTTTAAAGTGTTTAGTATTTCTGGTGTTGCCTAAATACGAGATGCTTATTTGGAAATGTAACTTAGGCCTTTTTTAATCTTCCCTTCAATCTAAGTTGTCTGATAATGTGTTATTTTTCTTGCTGGAGTTAACTAGTACATCGAAATCTTCTTGTTCTTACAGGTCATGTACAACATCACTGAAACACATAAATAACATTATTGAGCAACTTTCACCTCAAGCTGCCACCAACAAAGATATAAACAGAAAACTAGATTCTGTAAAACGCCAAAAATATAACAAGGTGATGGGATTACATTAATTTCCTGCTAACAATACTTAGTTTGTGCTTTGGTTTTAAATTTTGATTTTGTTATGATGCCTGAAGTTAACACAAAAAAAATGCATAATGTGCATGTACGTTTGTGTGCATAAAAAGTTTGATCTTACTATGTGCATATAGTAAGATGATTGCATACATAAAATGATGTGTGTTCTGTGCATTGGACCCCTGCAGATATTGTGGTGATGCTTTATTTCACTTTTTTTTTTTTTTCATTTCAAATGTGAATATTTGAGTGAAAAATTCTGGTGGAAGATACTGCAAATGTAATTGTTAAAGTCTTGTTTAAAAGGGTGAGAAGTTTATGAACCAGTATAAAAATTTGATAATATATTTATTTGTCATTCAAGGAGCAACAGCTTAAGAAGATCAAAGCAAAACAAAAGCGTCTCCAAGCAATTCTTGGTGGAACAGAAATTCATGATAGAGTAAATGAGATTGAATTTGGAGATGATGAAGGTATGGGAGAAGACTGAAAGCTCTGTTCTACTTTGGTGTAATGGCTTTTTTTTTGTTGTTCAAAGCTAATTTGCAAGATCTCTGCCAACAAGGAGATAAATTTCAGTGGTTTTCTTTGAAAGAGAGAGTTAAAAGCATTTTTTCTCTGCACCTGCATATGTGCAGATCTTGGCATATGCATGTGGAAAGTTTTAGAAAATGGATATTAATCCATGCTGGGCTCAGCAGGGATGACTGAGGCACATTAGAGTATTGGGCTTAATAAATTGGAAATCCTAAAGTTTTTTTTCAAAAGTAATTTGATAAAAATTACTAACATCATGGTTGAATTAGGTTTTATGTGTTGGATGCTATCAATTAGCACTAACAAAGTTGTATTTTTTTGCAGTTAGGAAGTATCAGTAGAAATGGAATGGGAAAGTGCTTCTCTCTTTCAGGTTGCACTGTGATTTAAAAAGCAAAAAATAAAGTTTCTTTCAAAACAGGATATTCTCTCAGTGTTTCAGTAGGTGTTCTTCCTCACTGCTGTCTACATACTGAGCTTGCATTTTGTAACTCCACTTTTGCTGTGTCTTCGCTACAATCACTAATCAGTAGCAGTCTGAGGGGCAACTCTGAAACCAATTGATATCTGCAGGACATCTTTGATTTATATTGTTTGCAGAAGTGTAGATTCTGTGCTCTCTGCCCATCGTAGATGTGGCTGGATTGAATTTCAGATCTTGAAGAGCTCAGGAGAGAACTCAATAGATCTCACAGGAGATGAATCCTCAATAAACTATGAAAAGTAGAAAAGCATTTTTTTATCCTTATCTTTTGAATAGGTTCATGAAGTAAAGCTCAGGCACCCTGTGTAATGAAATGTAATTGCGAAGTGAATGGAAGCTAAGACAAGAAATGGAGTTCAACAGTTCCAATAGTTTCAGAAACGGGGCAGAGAGGAAAGAGTATCGTGCCTAATGCATTATCATTACTTGTTAAACATGTTTTTTCGTGATAAACACAGAGCTTTAAACAGGATCATATACAGTAGCATGCTGTGCTGGCAGTTCTGGTATAACTAGCTTGAAATTTTGGACCCTGGTGATGGATTTCAGTCCAGAATTCTGCTTCAGTTTCCTGAATTCAAGGGCTTTTCCACCTCTTCAGTTTCAAACATTAATTATAGTTTGTGTTAGTATGTATAGTAACAGGGTGCAGTTGAACTGAAGTGCTCTTTTATACACCATGTTGTGCAGACAATCTGACTTTCAAATTCATAATCCTAATACTGATATCATAGAGTAGGAAGATGGGATTTGGTTTCTTTTTTTTCTCTTTTTTTCAAACGTGGGAATACTTTTATGTAGTTTGCTAAGATTTGTGTCTGTCCTGTATGGTAATGGAAATGTTCATGAGTTGGACTGAAAAATCAATTAGAAATGGAAGTGAACTATATTGCTGCATATGGGAAGACAGTGGTTTCTTGCATTGGATGTGGTGGCATGGGTTGAGTTAGCAGTATAGGAGTAGTACAGTCCCTCATGGCACATGAACTCTTAATTTTAAGGTAGTTCTTGCTGCTGTCCATAGTTACAAAAGTATTTTTGTTTTTAAAGTAGGTATGATGTTTCCTACATGGCATTTGAGAAGTAGTCTGAAGTAAAAGTTAAACTTTTTTTTCAGCTTTCTATTGGTTTTTGCCTTTTTTGTACTTCAGATGTTATGTGTGGCAATAATTTAGAGGTTTTAAGTTGCATGTAAAAACAACTGAATCCATATCAATTTGGGATTGGGAGGAACAATCAGAATGCCCTTGTTCTTGTGTTTGAGTTACTCAGACGTTAAAGACATGCTGGATGTTCTGATTTTTGTTTTAGAACCAGGTCCATCATGTCTTGGGAGTATGCTTATGCCTGCTCAAGAAACAGAGTGGGATGAGCTTATTCGTACTGGCCAGATGACTCCATTTGGAACTAAAATACCTCAGAAGCCAGAGAGGAAGACACGACGATTAATGCTAAATGAGACATCTGATTTTGAGAAGTACTTAGCAGATCAAGATAAGCTATTATCTGAAAGAAAGAAGTTATCCCTTCACAAAAGAGCAAAAAAGAAAGCACAAGCTCAAAATGTTCAGAGCAAAGCTCTTTTGTCTGCTACAAAGGATAAAAGTGGTAAAGCTGTATCCAAAACAGATAAGCGCTTACAAAAACACCTGAGAAAACTTCAGAGGCGTGCCCTCCAATTTCAGTCAAAGGCAGAAATTCCCAAAGAAAAGCAATATCTGGAGGCTAAGAAGCTGAAACATCAACAGGAAGATGACAGTGGAGAATCTGAGTATATACCTGACAAAGAGATTTTTGATCCTGAAGCAACAAAAGAGAAGGAAGATCGGGTATCTTCTCATACTGAGAGTGATTCTGATTCTGAAGTTGGGAGTTTATCAAGAAAAAGAAAACGCTCAGTGAAAAGAAATTCTGAAGAAGCTGAAGATGTTGCTGACTTCTTCCCAAGCTCTGATGATGAAAAGTGTACACTGGGGAAGCGCAAAGTGAAGAAATGGAAAGATGATGGAGATGTAAACTATTATAAGCAGAGGCTAAGGTTAGTCATTGACACTTTTATCAGTAACATGAACAAATCATGGTGAACATGTGAAGGATGATGCCTGTAACACACAGCTAGCAATTGAAATATGGAAAATGAAACAGTATGATTATGACTTCTCCAACAAAAATCAGAAATACCTCTTAATTAGAAGTTCATACCTGTTAGATCTTCTTGAATGTTACAAGAACTTCAGCAATAAGCTGCATGTGTATCAGTGTATTTGTTGAATGTGCCCAAAATATAGTATTTATAAGCCTACAAATTATTTATGAACTTTATATTTACACTAGACTTTGTCTCTAGATAACATACCTATCTTTCAAAAAAGGTTATGCCTTCTGTTTGGCAGGCAAAATTACAGTGGAGACAGACACTGCCCTCCCTCTCCAGAAGGATGGCAATTTTCCACTGAGAGAAAAGTTTGTGCTTTAGTATGGGGTGAGATGCCTAGTTTTTTCCTCTAAATTATTTACCAATAGGCAAGAAGGAATCATTTGAAGAAATTAGCTACATTCTATTTCTGTGAAATCTGTTAGTTTATTAAAATCCAAAGCAATTCCATGTAGTTTATATGGCAGATGGGTTTATTTGAAAATCATTAAAGGATCTTTAGAATTTAAACTTGTAAAAAAAATTTATACCAGAAAGGACAATAACTGTATGACTTGATCATTAGCACATGGTATGTCGTATAATTTATATTAGAAGGCAGCTTCATATGATGACCTTCAGCTTAGTGATAACATGCTCATTTTTTAATTAATTGCCTTTAGTCGATGTCCTTTAAGTTGTTATGTAGTTTTCTTGAAAACCAGGGTTCCAACTTGAAAAGAGCTCTCTACAGTGGAAGGGAGAATATATAAATAGAGCTGTTGGTGAAGGGTGATTGATAAGGCCTAGCAAAGGAACTCGATTAATGCTTGAGAGTCTCAAGTTTGACACTTCTGTGAAAATACAAAATCTCATGGATTTAAATGAAGCTGTGTCAGAGGAGATGTCAAGAAGTAGCTTTATAAACACCATCTTTCTGTGGTGAGGGGCTGAATTGCTGTGGAGGAAGAGGTATCTTATGATAGCAGAGGTACTCACAGTTGTAGAATTACTGGTAACAAAAACTCAGGTAGGAAAACCCCAACAAAATGGATCGGGAGTTGATATAAGGCAACAGGTTTGCAATCCCAGGATGCTAGTTTTCAAGTTTAAAGCATAGTTTATTACTCCTGAATGGAAGATTTCAGTAATAGGCTCTTCTGAGCAATGTCCAAAGGGTCAAAAAGAAATATATATTTTAGTGGCTACATTAATGAAAAAAAATATTTACTGTTTTATTGAATAAAACTGCACTCTTTGCATTTAAATTAGACTAGTATTAAATCATTTTTAATTTGGTGTTTTCATGAAGAGTAATTTATATTGATTGAAAGTTTTAATATGACTCACAGTTTAAATTCATTCAGACATGTTTTTTAATAATGTTAAGATTGTGACAATTTATTCTTAGCAGTCATATCATAGACTACATTTCTCTTGGTTACTGAAGTTACAATAAAAGCCTAAATGAATTTTAGAAATATCAATAACTGTAATTGCTACCAAAACACTACATCTCTTAAAAATTTCATAGCTACAGTTATTGTGGCTGTTAAGCTGCAGCTGTCCACATTGACGGTTTTATGCCGACACCCCCAGGTAATCTTCATTATGAGAAGTGCTATGAGAAAATAAAATGTGGTGAATTAAGAAACATATTAAGAATACTATAGAAATGCTGTCATTTGCTTACATTTATGTCTTGTTTTGTGTCAGTTTTACTTTTGAATGCAAACAAATGGGTGAGATTATGGTATGTTTTCCCCCTGAGAGAGACAGTAGAAAATCCTTTAGGATTACTTCAGTCTTCTGAACATCTAGTCCTTTGTGCTTGGCGCTGAATACAGTCCTACACTCTTAAAGATGGAAAATTAGTTTCCTTTACATTAAAATTTTTCAGAGATGAGATTTGAAGAGATTGGTCTGTGTCAAGGGGAAAAGATTATTATGTTCTCAAAGCGCAATAATTAGCTAACTGCAGGACTGCTAAGTATCTCTAGAACAAGAAACATTCTTAAGCTCAGGAGCTGGTGTTACCTGCAGTAAGCAGGACTGGCTGGAGAGTACCCTGAATACAGTCCTCAGAGGCTACTTGGAGCAGTTAGCGTAGTCACTCAAAGCAAGGTGTGGTCAGTGCAAAAAGAGAATTCAGCTCATGTTATCAGTAATTTAATTTCTTTTCCCTTGTGTTTGTTTTGCCTTTCTCTTGTTACTGTTAGTGGAGCCATGTTGCTGTGCAGACATGCAGGGAAACAATCTGTTGTGAAATGGGTAATGTCTAAGGTGAATCGTAGCTTCCAAGAATATTGTAGCAAGGAGCATTTGGGTGATGGAGAGTAAGGTAAATAAGTAGGGTGTTGTCAGGCATCTAAAAGGTAAACTTAATATTCCATGAAATATGACTATATTCCATCATATACTCCATGAATATTCCATCATTCCCAACTGTCCTTCATACGGACTATTACCTGCTGAACCAAGAGGATTAGGTAATCAGTCTCCAGGATGGTGCTGAGGGTCTCAGAGATTTGATCCCCATCAAGATACTCAGCATTGATTATCTTCATCTAGAGGCATTCAGAACTGATACTGATGGAATCTTAACCTGTTGCCTCCTGCTTGTTGGAATGTTCAGATCATGGCAGAGCCAATTTCTCTGAAGTGAAAAAGCAGCTGTTTTCAGCTTCTTTTTGCCTAGGAGCACAAAATAAAAGTAACCTTGTGTGCTGATTAAGTTCATAGGAAGTAAACCTTTTCTGTGCTCTCAACAAAGAAACCGTTTTATGGTTTTCTTCTGTTATTCTCAGGACTTTGCAAATGTGAAAAATGCAAGTTATCTGGGTATTTTTTGCAAATTTATAAATTTTTATTTGTTGTATACTATAATTACATATTATTATATTTCCTGTATTAAAATGCAAAGCATAAGTATGACCAACTACTTTCTGCTGCTTATAATGTGTTGTTAGTATGTTATCTTATTGACATCACTAATACTGCATCTACACAAAGTAATGCCTTGGAGTCAAAATGAAAGAATTTAAATCGATCGCTGTTTCCATAGTAGTTGCCAATATGTATTTTCCTACTGCTTTGGGGAAGGAATTACATGTCATCTTATGGGAGATAGTTGCCATATCTGTGTATTCTTTTGTATTTTTTATAGTTTGAGGAGTACAGTTGTTTTGACCAGTGTTCAGAGGCAAGGCTAGAAAAGCTGCTGCTTTTCACATCTCCCAAGAGACATCCAAGCAGCTGAGTGGGTGGAAATTGAGCCTGTCAGTGCACAAAGCAGTTGACAGAAAGAATCAAACTAAAAAATAAAATTTACTTTAAAAAGTTGTTTTTTCTCAAACCAGTTTTCACATGCTAGCGCTCTTTAAAGCCTCTGATTCACTGAATCAATGTCTCAGAGTTATAAATTAGAATGGGATTAAATATTACCTTTCCTGAAAGATACTTTCTTAGAGAATCATAACTGCTTTTTAAAATGACAAAGTTGAGACAGGAATGAAGATATATTTTGGCTCACTTACTGAGGACACCTTTCACTCGAAGCTCAAGTGTGTAATTGTCTACATTATTCTTAATTTACTTCTGGAGACTAGTGATACTAACTGTACATATTTCATCTGTTAGGATGTACCAATTAAATCCACCCATATAGACCATAAAAAGTTAGTTTGGAAAAATAATGCTGAATGCTTCAATTTAGCAAATTAGAAAAATCTGCGAGGGATTCTTCTCTGCTATCTAAAATAGCAAACATATTGTGCTTCACAAGTGCAAACTATATTAAACACTCAGCTTGGTTCCTGACTGTGTTTTTGTGAAAAAAGTCAAATTGTGCTCATTACTGTATGGGATGGAAAATTTCTTTCTAGGGCACTGTAATAAATGGGAAATGGGCTGAGTATCTCAATGCATTCTTATATTAAGAAAAGTTTAATTGTATGATATATGGTTCTCATACTGCATTTTTGGGATGAAATTGTATTTATGTCAGTGACTGTGGAGAGCATAAAATAGATTTCTCAAAGATCATGCTTTTTCAAGAGACCTTGGTAATATAGTAAAACTTGTGTTTTTCTGAATGTTATGACATACTAATGAAGTTTAAATGACGTGTGGATGATCGATACGTTATTTTGTAGTTAAGTAAAATACGAGCTGTATTTCTCCCTCCAAAGCTTGACTTCCTGGAGAAGGTGACAAGACCAGACAGATCAACTGACTGCTGTGGCCTAGTGAATATTATTGCACTCCCATTGCTTTTAGTGTGGAGTGTCTTAATGCAATGTCTTACATTAACTTCACAGCCTTTCAAAATGTGTATAGTATCTTCAAACTTTAAAAATTTTTAGTAGTAACAACAAATTGGTACTTTTTCTTTAAACTAGTTGAGGGCAAAAATCCTCCAGACTTTTGAAAGAGATGTAGTACCAGAGCCTTCAGTACTACAGCTTGTGCAGTTGTACACTTCAGAAAAGTAGCAGACGTTATTTGTATAAAATAAACTCTCCATTAGAAAAATTAAGCATGGGATTTATTAGTTCAAATTCTAGACATATGAATTTCCTAGGTAGTTGATAATTTTAAGAAAAATCTCAACATTAACCACACGTCTTGCAGAAATGTAGTGATTTTATTAAGGTGAGGTGCCTATGTTCCTGGACAGCTACAAACTAATCTTAATAACCTTCCTTCTTGGTTGATTCTGGATCACTTTTCTTCATGTACGCTAGAGGGCAATCTCTTTCTTCCCAGGGGAGACTGAAACTCCGATTTGGTTAGTGGAGATTCTTACTAAAATACAGAATTAGAAGCTAACTCTTGATACAAATTATTTACCTCACTCTCACTTAAGAAGCTTTGTTATCTGTGTTTTGATTGAAATTTCTTCCCTGTTTGGAGTTTTGTCATAACCCATTCTGAAAAATATTCCAAATTCTGATGTGTCTCAGTTCCAGCAATGACACAGTCTGAAGCAGCGACTGTCAGCATTCATCAAATTGAACCCTGCATCTTTATCCATTAATGTTTTTTTTATACCGTGCCTCTAGAATGTACCTGCTAANATTGAACCCTGCATCTTTATCCATAACTCAGAAGAATAGTTGACTATCTATGCCTGAGAGCACAATATGGCAGTACTGAACAAAAATTAATGTTTTTTTTATACTGTGCCTCTAGAATGTACCTGCTAGACTCCAGAGCAGGAATATGATTTTCGTAAGTCAAAAATTAACAGATTTCCATTCCTGTGTTAGGATAAATATTAAAAAGTATATAAAAGTGCTGTGAATTGATTCTACCTGCCCAGCTAGCAATAACAAACGTTACTATTAGAGGTAGATGCTTTTGTGTCACTAAAAAAAGAAAATCATAGTTTTCTTGGATGTTGAAGATCCTTTGTGTTTTCAGAGGGGTGAGAGAGAATGACTGGAAGAGAAGGCAGTTGTCTAACTTGCTTTGAGTTCAAGTAAGTTAGACTGCAGACCACAAATCACTCACTCTGTAGTTTTACAGCCTCAAAAAAACTCACTGTCTAATAATGTCTCTTAAGAAATATAGAGCGTGTCACCCCAAAGATTGTGATGTTTCCATCTGAGTCCTCCATATAAGATTAGGCTGCTGCGTATTTCTGTAGGTGAAGGAAGAAATTTTAAGTATTTGGTTAAATTAATAAAATAACTGATAACAAAATTTCTAAAAAAACAATCGTTTGTTGAAATTTTTGTGGGGTTTGTTATGGAGATTTAGGAATTTAAGTGTACCAGATGTTTTTAATGGTATGAACTGTTGGTTCTATTGAATTACTATTTCTGCCAATAGGAAATTGTAACTAACTATACCAAATTAGCTCTGTGATTATTATACTATAAACTGCACTAATAACAAAGGATTACTTTATCAGGGAATGCATTTTTGCTAAGTTTTTACCTGGTAAGAACAGTGTTGTTTTCATACAGTATCTTTTCTATGCAATGCTTGAATATTGACTTTTTCTCACTCTAGGAGATGGCAAAAAGAACGTTTGAAAGAGAAAGAACATCAGACAGCTGAGGAGCTTTCTGAAGAAAGTGACACTGAATTTGAAGAGGGTTTCAAAGTACCAGGATTTCTCTTCAAAAAGCTATTTAAGTACGTAGTGTGTACTTTATTTTAATACTGTGTTGCTGTATGCTGTTAATACTATTAGTACTAGCAGTTACAGTGATTTCTGGATGCCCTTTGCTGAAAATTTTATTTAAGTGAATGTTGCCTCCACTTCTACTTTAGTTCTTCCTTTAAAATTAGAAAAGGTTCCAGGATCAAACCTCAAAGAACCACATTTATTATAAGCTTAAAGTGCATTTCTATGAAAATACAGATGATAACTGGCTGATGCGGATATCACAAATCCATATTAGCTAAACTATGGATTGAGAAACTCTCAGGAAGTTGGCAAAGTGTGATAAATGATGAGAAATTTAGGAGTTTCTGTGTGGACTGAGTGGAGCAAATTACGTTTTCTGACAGCAAAATATACAGGCAGCTTTTTCTTTAAATAAATATTCAAAATCTACTCAAATAATATAGAATAATAGAATAATAGAATGGTTTGGCTTAAAGACCATCTAGTTCCAACCCCCTTGCCGTGGGCAGGGACACCTCCCACTAGACCAGGATGCTCAATGCCTCATCCAACCTGGTCTTAAACACCTCCAGGGAGGGGCCATCCACAACCTCTCTGGGCAACCTGTTCCAGTGTTTCACCACCCTCACAGGAAAGAATTTTTGTTGTATCTCCAGCCTAAATCTCCCCTCTTCCAATTTACATCCATTATTCCTGGTCCATCTATCCCATATCCTATTAAAAAGTCCGACCCCAGCCTTTCTGTAGCCCTCTTGAAGTACTGAGAAGCTAGACTGAGGTCCCCCCTGAGCCTTCTCCAGGCTGGACAACCCCAACTCCTTCAGCGTGTCCTCATAAGGGAGTTGTTCCAGCCCTCTCATTATCTTCTTGGCCCTCCTCTGGACCTGCTCCAACAGCTCAGTGTCCTTCTTATGTTGAGGGTTCCAGAGCTGGACACAGTAACTCCAGTTGGAGTCTCACCAGAGCCGAGTAGAGGGGCAAAATCCTCGCCCTTGACCTTCTGGCCACGCTTCTCGTGATGCAGCCTAGGAGAAGTAACAAGAACAAGACAAAGTGTACTTAGAGAACAGCTATAAGAAACATGACAGCATTTATCACATCACTTTATTCTCCCCAAGCAATGTTGTGAGAGAAAACTGGGCAAGGATCAAGAAATTTGTAAAAGGGACAGGTTTTACAATTAGAAGTTGATCTGCATGTAACTGCTCAGCTTCTGCATCTCTGGGAGTTGTTTGAAAACGTGACAAAACAGTTAGAAAATGACTGCTGAGTAGAATGATTTTCTCTTAAGTGGAATGGTCTTGAACATTTTGCTATGTAAAATTTTGTAATTCTAATAGTGTGTTTGCAATTACTTTTTTGTAGATGGAAAACACTCTACAACTCATTCTTTAATCATTTAATGCTGGATTTGGGCATGACTGCTTTCTGTTTCAGATTTTTTGAAGCTTTCTAGTTCATCTCAAAAAGCTATCTACAACAGACAGCTCAAACAAACTAGCAGCTGACAAGTTAACTTCATCCATAATCCCTCCCTTGCATTTCATGTATAATAGGCTTGAATGTGGGGTTATTGGCAACATTTCTCACAGCAGAAAAAAACATCTTTTTCTAAAGGTATTGCTCTAAAATATGACAATTAGTTTAGTAGAAAGCCCTGACTTACAACAGGTGCACGTGGTATGCCTTCTAACAGGACCACTTAGGCTTAACCTCAAAGAAATTATTACCGTTGTCCTGCAGTTACTTCAGGAGCACTAGCTCTGAAATGGAATTGAATTAATGGCTTGGTTGCCAGGACAGTATACAGCCAATATGTGGTCTTCAGTTGTTTACAAAAAGGTACTGCAGAGGTAATCATCTTGAGAACGGATGTGTGGTCTGAGCTACTCAAAGAGAATTGAAATAAGGTAGACGACTAAATATTAGTCTTGGAGATATCAGCCTCGCTAATGAAGGGTATCCCTGCAAGCATGAGTCAGTTGGCAGAACTTCCTAAGTGGTTAGAAAGATCAATTGAGTTGAATAATTTGTCTTACTTGGAACTTAAATGCAGAAATCTCCAATGTAGGAAGGCCCATAATCAATAGACATTAAACTCTGAGTTCTGAGCAAGTTGAGTACACAACATGGAGATACATCGGCCCAAGGAGGTATATAATCATGTATTGTGAGTGGTCTTCCTGAATGGTTGAACTGAATTCAGAAAAAACTAAATCACACCCTTCTGTTAAGCCTGTAAAAGGGGACTGTCTGATTCTTCCCTATATACTTTTCTGCTCTGAGAAACACTCAGCAAGACTACCATTGGTACTTCTTTGGAATAGAAGCAAGCCTAGTGAGCAGGACTGACTAAAAAACCTTGCTTTATGCAGCGTACACTTGGCCTGAGGCAATGCTGTCTGTATAGATGAGAAACTAGATTTTTTCATTATTTGCTTTGAGCATATGATTTGCCCAATGCCTCTGAAATGCAGCTTCATACAGTTAGCAATGCAGTTAAGCTCTGCTGGCTACTGTGGTGAATTCTGAGAAATGCATCACAGCATGAATGCTCATGTGAAATCCAGTCCAAATGCAACTATTTTGCAAGATAAGGCAACTTTTTTATTTTACTTCTACAATAGTTTTGGAGTAAAATATCAAAATACTGAAATTAAAGATTAAAAGATTTGATTTTCTCTCCATACAACCATAAAAAAAATGTTGAGGTGGGAGAGTTTGCTTTAAGCTTTGCATTGTTGCAATTATTATACATTTATATGATTATACAAAGAAAGCACTTGCATCTTCTCAATTTTTAGATAGCCATAGAGCAAATTTTTTCACAAACTTAATTCTCAGCTGTGAGACCTTGTCAGGAAAAGGGGAGGAAGGAAGATTCTTACAAATGCATCTAGCTTTTAAGCAATTGTTGTTATCCTAAGAAATAATAGAAAATGATATCATGAATGGTTGTCTTCTGAAGAGATATTCTGGACGTTAGTCTTTGGAAGCAGCTTTTGCCTGGAATTAGAATTCTGTCCAATTCTTCAATATTTCCCATGGAAAATGTTATATCTTCCTAAAATGTAGTAATTAACCCATTTATAGCTAATCCTGAGGACCATTTCATAGTTGTTTTCTATTGTTGTGTATTTAAGGTAAAATAATTTCAAATGAAAGGGTTTTTTAAGAGTTTCTTGGGGTAATACATCTGAGACACCAGCAGATAGTATGATGTCTGAACCATTAGATGTGTTCTTTGATCATCCTTTTCTGACCGCTCAAGTCATTTGTTTGTCTCCTTTTAGCGTTCTTTAAATCCATACAGAACTCATCATAAATTGATTTTTAATAGTACTTAGCAGACACTAGTGTCATTAGCTGTCAGTAGTCCTAAATAGTACTTTTTCAAAGAAAGACATACGATTTTTAAATGCACAGAAGACAGTGTCCTACAATAAAGTCTCTGTTTAAAAACTAAACAACTAAAAGAAAGATTTTTTTACTCTTTGCTGTACTCTGCAGTCCAGGAATTCTTGCCATCAGGAGAATGTTCGCAGTAACCTTATGTTACTTATGTTCTTATGTTACAAGACACAGAAGTGCTGAAACATGTTGTTTAACTCCAGTTTAAATAAATATACTATTTCTTCATTTCTTCCTGTTCTGTTTTCAGTTTAATCCATATGCATATGGTGTATTACTCCTACTTGTGTCACTATTTCATATCATTATGAAAAAGTGTCCTAATGCAATTCTCAATGTAATACCTTGCTTTCTAGTCTCCTTCTTTTAAATGGAATGTATTTTACAATATTGCTTATTCAAATTCAGAGAATGACTGAGTGTAGAAACTGCCCTGATACTCTCACATAATAGTGCTCAGCCGCATCCTGTTCACTGGAATAGTTTGTGTTGTTTTGGCTTCCAAAACATTTTGCCTTTTTGTCTTTTTTTTCATTGGAAGAGACTAAATGTTATTAAATGAATTTATGTGGAGAGAAAGGACACTTTGGCTGATGTGATTGTTTTTCTCAGGAGAGTATGAAGTCTGTATCCCTTGCCAATTGGGCTTTTCCTTCAGTTTGAGGTGAATATTCCAAATAGTATAATTTACTATATCTTTTTCGTGACATCTTTTCTGAAAAGATAATGGTTTCTTGGAGCACCTTTCCAGGTTGCTTTTAACACTTAAAATATACATGAAATAAAATATTCTCTAATTACCAGGACTATCAGTTTAATTAGACATGTTTTAGTGTTGCATAAAGAATGAAAGTCACGTGTAATGTCTGAGTGCATCAAAAATGTATGACCTAGTAAATACAGCACTCATGTAAAACACACAGCCAGTATGTTACTGTAACAAGTACAAGAACCTTGCCAAATGATTAATTCATGAGTACTTTTTGTTATGATCTGTGTTATCAAACATTTGCCATCTTCTTTTTCCTTGTTTTAGGTACCAGCAGACAGGTGTTAGGTGGCTCTGGGAATTGCACTGCCAGCAGGCAGGAGGAATTCTGGGAGATGAGATGGGATTGGGCAAGACCATCCAGATAATTGCCTTCTTGGCAGGTCTGAGCTACAGCAAGATCAGGACTCGTGGTTCAAATTACAGGCAAGTGCTTCTCTGCAGACTGTCAGTCTGTGGAGCTCAATTAATATTTCATCAGATGTATTGCTGGTGGAGGAGGGTCCTTTGAATTATTAATGAAATTTCAATTACAATATTCCTTTAATTCTTTTAGTGGGGGACATCAAAGGAAAAATTTTACGAGACAATGGAGCTGTAGGGCAGGAAAAATTAAACATGTAACACTTTTAATGAATTCCAGGCATTGATGCTTCATTTTGCAGATGAGCCACACTAGATATTTTGGGTCAATATGGTGTCTAAGGTTAGCATCTACAAATGGATTGTTTACAAACTCAATTACATTAGTATCAATAGTTTACACAATATGGAATTTTAAATTAGATGTAATACCTTTAGTTCCATTTATTAAATTTTACATTTAAAGTATTTGTTCTGGCAAGCCACCAGGTAAATGCTTTACAGGAAGTAGCAAGCTGATTTGCAATGTGAGTTAGAGATTCTGATCGGCAGGTAATTATCCGTTCCAAAAAAACACCAGTAATAGTAAAAATACTGACTTACACAGATGAATTTCCATCTATTAATTTTTTGTTGTTGCTTTTCAAAACTATATTAGTATGACTGGTCTTTCTTACAAGGTCTCTTGTGCTTTTTCATTACTGAACAATGCTTTAAAATTTCTTCTTCATGGCTGAAATTACCGGAAAAGATACTTCTTGTTGTTCATGGTTTTACAGACACATGCATGAATAATACTTGATTTTTCTAGTTCTGTTAGCCTGCATACCTCATGTAAATTACTACATGCAATTAAGCAAATATCATAGTACTATCCTAAACAAAATCATTAACCGCATATAGTCATATATTTACTTTACATTTAGAATGTGCATGAATTGTAAAATAATAATATAAATAGAAAATATTACTGTCTTTTCCCCAGTGGCTTCCTGTTGTAGCCTTCATATTAAAAAATACATGCTTTCCATCACTCAGAGAGTAGATGGAATATGATTGCCTGATTTAAGGATGCTACTGTACAGATTATTTTGTGTAGATATGTTCCCTGCCCTAATTGGAGGACCACTGAGTATATGGAAATGCTTCAGGAACTTTCATACACAGTTATAGCTTAAGACCTTAGGTACTGCAGTGAAACTACAATAAAACTTTGAAAAGGCCAAAATATAATTGCACACCTAAGTTGTGTTTGTTTTCTGCATTTAAAATAATGTGTTCGGTTTCTGTTTCTTGGCTAATGCATGTTATTAAGTCCATCACGATAATAATTCCATGGGAAGAAACAAGTTTTGATGTTGTGTAACACACCTCTGATTTTGTTTGAACAACTTGATCTTGTGAAGACAGTATTTTCCCTATCTGCCCTCTGAACTGGGAAGGCAGTAACACTGGCTACCCGGCTTCTTTCTGGAAGCTGAGTACTTTATTAAGCAAATGGCCATCCGATCAGTCTAGCTGAGAAGCTGTGTGGTCAGCATGTTTAAATGACTTCCAGCCTAGCTCTCTTTACCATGATGTGTAGGTAGAGGTAGCCTACTACTGTGTGAGTCTGGCACTGTGGACTTTCCCAGCCTGCACTGGCCTTTTGTAAAATGGAGATAATACACTCAAACCTGCAAAGACTAACATGTTTGGAGGCACTTGATTATAAGCAGCTTTATTTTCTGTCAGTGAAATTTTCTGCAAAAGTATTCTTTCAGATAAGAGAGTAGACATTTCCTACTTTCTGATTCTGATGTTTTTCTCATTTTGAAGGACTCTGGAGACTAGCTGAAGTAAGGAACTACTTGTCACATGGAGTATAGCTATTAGCAAAATTTAAATGTTGTCTTACTTTTAAGCTACTGAGACATACAGCTAGGGAAAGCCAGATGTCAGATGAGGTATCAGTAGAAGTGTTGCAGCTCTGGTGATTTAAGGATGTGAAGGAAGCAAGACTTATAGAGAGAGAAAGGTCAGTTGTTAGACAAGCTAAGATAGTTGGAAGAGCCAAAATCAGGCTAATGGTCCTTTCACAAGAGAGAACAAAGCAGTGTCAAACTTCAAGCAACCCATCTCTAGCCTGAATGTAGGTTGAAGTCTGTTGAAGGGCTTGGGAGTCCACACATTTACTACATACAATACATTATGACAATATATTTGAGGTAGGAACAGGGTAGCATTAGGAGCCTGTCTTACGAAAGACACCAGTAAGACTTCAGTTTGGAATGCTATTAGTGTCACCATTGTTCAAGGAAAGCAAATAGAAATTGGATGAGCAGCAGAGCAAATCTGTTGCAGTGATGTGAAAAAAGGAGAACTTAGGATGGATACCTCTGAAGTGTAGCAAGCAGAAGTATGTTTAGTGTTAGTTTTGTGAAGCAGCACAGTCTAGAAGAAGTGAGATGACTGTTTTATATAAAGAAATAACAGCTCTCAAGAGAAGAATAAAATGTTGACTGGTGGAAAGGGGTTGGAGGCAGACCTAGACACAGAAGGGGTTTCACAAAGCCAAGTGGACTTCCTGAAAATTTATCAAAGTATAAACTCTTTGTCTAAACTGAGGAGAAAGAAAACCAATGAGCTTGTTTGACAAAGACTGGGAGAATAAACAGAGGTAACTTGTTAATATCCATGAAGGAGAAGCTGAGACATTCTGAGAAAGTTAACTTTTTGCTATAGATATTTTTAAGAGCAGTGGCTTTTTTAAATTTTTGCAAGCAATAGCAGTGATTATTTGTATTCATAGAGTTAGTTTAAGCTAGTTTTTGCATCTCCAACTTCTAGCTTAAACTTGGAATTTCTGGTATTTTTTTAATTAGACTATGAAAGGTTGTTACATAATATTTATTTCATAATGAAAAGAGTGAAGATTGTCTTTCTGCATAACAACTCAATAAAAATTATGGTTTCTTAATGTCAGCAGTTTCTGAAGACATTTGTTTTTTAAAGCAGGGCATTTTTTGATGTCTGGCAAATCCTTCTTTATTGCTTGTGGTTTTGAATGTATACTGTGATCATTTGAATTGTTAAACTTATTATCACCTGAATTGTGCATTGTCAGCCACGGACAGTATCACAGTATGTGGAAACTGCAGTCGGTGCCTTTGTTTGTCAAGTCACTCTCTTCTTTTTTTTTAAAGTGCAAATATATTTAAAACCCCTAGTAACCACTACTTAGTATAGTTTCTATATGATTGGTGGTGGTTGTCATGTTAAAATTTCTTGTTTAGCTCTTGTGCAAGAAATTTTTCTCTTATAACTTAAATACATAGAAGGACTTTGTTTCAAAGGCCCTCAATATTTCTCAGAAACAACCATATGATTATGAATAAGAAACCTACAAGATGGTTTAAGCCCAGCTCAGCATCAGCTTCCATGGATTATTTATTCTGCTGCTTTAGGATTCCTGTCTTATCTGTAAATTACAGTGATAATAGTATGGTAAAATACCAGCATAAAGCTGAATGCCTGTATAAGTCCATTTGTGAGACTCTAGCTACATACTCTTTGATAGAAGCAATAAAATAGTTATTTGTTAATGATTTCTTTTCTCTTACCGAAACAGCGGTCACCCAAACCAGATTTGTATTACCAAAGGAGGAAATTCCCTTATGCTTTATTGTTCAAAGCTTTTCCTTTTCTGTGTTTGTCTTGATAGATGCAGCCATTGGATACATTGGTTCCATGATAGATTCTTACAGCAGTATCTCTTTCATCTTCCTTTGGAAAATAGTCTTTTAGAAAAACAAAGTGACAGATAATTTCCATAACTCTCATGTCCCATTTGAACTATAATTTTTATATTTGTGTATTTTAATGAACTTCTTAATACAGAGTGTGTATTTCATGTTAAACTTTCGCGCTTGAATATTTTAGGTACCAGGGATTGGGTCCAGCAGTGATTGTTTGTCCAGCTACTGTGATGCATCAGTGGGTAAAAGAGCTTCACACTTGGTGGCCTCCATTTAGAGTCGCCGTTCTACATGAAACAGGTTCTTATTCTGACAAGAAGGTAATGATAAACATCTGATTTGTAATTCCAGAATTTCCTCTTCTTTTTTCTTTTTTCCTCTTGTGTCAGACAAAACAAGAATAGCATTTCTGAGTGTTTCTGTGGTAGATGTGCTCTTTCTGCAGTTACTTTAAAATAAGAAAAAGTTTATTGTCTTGTACAGAAACTGAACAAAAAGGGGTGACACAGATTTCATCTGTACTATGATGTAGATCAGTATCGCCTAAGCAAATTAAACATAGTAACAAGCCTCTTGGTTGAGCTCTGCTTCTGCAGTACTCCATGATAGAAGCTCATGTCTGGGTGTGTTTGTACACCAGATACATGCTTCTAATACCAGTGAATTCTTTCCTTGTGTTTCTGTGCATCAATGTGTCATTGGTCTAGTATTTAATGTGGTATCCTTGTGTAGGCAGTTTCTCTTCAGTTGGTCAGTGTGTCAGTTGCTATTACTTAGTTTCTTTAATAATACTGTTTTTCAGTTGTTTATCTTTTTATCAGGCAGCATCTTTCCTGTCTTTTAATTTTTTTGTCCATTCTCTTAATATGCATGTAGCTGACAGGCCTGATATGTCTGAAGCTTCAATCCTTGGTACCTCACAGGAGCAAAACAGGAAAAGAGATTTTTGTTTGACTTTGCCTTTCAGATGAATGAATTTTCAGGATTCGGCAAAGCATTTTTTAATTTCTCTTTAAATATTTACTGAATTTCTTGTAATAACATTAAAATTATATGGTTACTTAATTGCACTTGATTAAACGTATTCTGAGCTAATTGATGTAGTTACAGTATGTGGCCAAAAAGGAATAGCACACTCTACTGTGCTAAAAGTTTCCTGTTGTTCGATTAACTTGGTATGTTTTCAGGCCCTAGAAGTCTGTTGACCTCAATAACATGCTTGCAAATTAATTTAAGTTGTATGTGATTGTTTTGGGCTATTTGTTAATTAATGCATTTGACAAATTGTCTCAAATTTATCCACATGCAGGAATAGTTAGGACTTTGCCTTCCTGTTGTTCTCCCACAAATGCTTACTTGACAACTTAAAATGAAGATTTTGTAGAGTATATGATCACTTCAGTTCTTTTAATTTTGCCCTTAATTGCCTCATTGTCTAAGAGCTGCAACAGTGTGCCTTAAACAAGTGTCACTGCTCATGTGCACTTCACTTTATGCACATTTTTATCCTTTATGTCTCTTAACCAGATAAGAGTTAGATTATAACTAATTTGAATATCAAGTGCTCTGAGATCTCAAAGAATGAGAGAAAAAAGAAATAAATGTAATTATTGTGTCACAAATACTGGTTTATTTATGGTATTGAATTTAAGGTAAGGGGAAGAAAGATGAGCTGTAAGTGCAGGGAGAGAAATTCTCCATTTCAAAACTTCTGATGGCATACAAGCATTTGTAAATCATGGAACAAGAAATAACATGGAATTTGGTTTTTCATATCACATTTTAGAACAAGGCTGAACTTTTAATTCCTTGGTCTTTAAATGGGGTATGACTGAGATTAAACTTCTTGCAGGTTGTAATCACACACCATTTATAAAGCAGTAACTTTACATTCCCTTATTCTTCTCAAATTCTGGACACTCAGTGCAGCCCTTGAAAGCATTTGTCAGTTCATTATACTTGCACCTGTGAAACCATCAGTTTGAAGATGACTTAGCACACTGAAGATTTTAGGCCTTCTACCCACATAATAGAGCAAGCAATCTTGCATGTAAGGAAAATAAGCTGCTGAGGTTACAGTTACGGGCACATGGAACCTCTGTTTTAGCCAAAGGCGTGAGTTAAGGACTACACTCAGGAAAACTTAGTATCTTGCTGCAAGAAGTAGCGTTCTTGTTAAACATGTAGTAAGTGCTCTAGGTCTTTTTATTACAACTTTTACATTATTAAACATTGTAATGTGTTCTTTTTAAGCCTCTTCATGGTGACTTTTAGATTGTTTTGTTGGAAGCAGGGAAATAATGAAGAAGTTTTATAGGTTGAATTTATGTATCTCTGGGCTTAATGGTTGTTTGTGAGACAGTGATAAGCCTGCTTAAGAATGCATTTTTGATTCACAAGTGATAGATATATTGTTGTGTAAGTGACTGTATTTTGTCTGTAAATTTGCACTTGCCTTAAATGTATCTGAATGTTCAGAGAATTTCGTAGTTGTCACTAATCTAGTTCTTTGAGTTCAGTCTTAGCAAACATGTATCTGTTTAAGAAAATTACAATTTTTAATGCATCTTATAGAACAGTTCAGGTCCTCTTAAATATATTTTAAAAAATCTATTCTAAAACAGGTAAACCTTATTTCTGTAAGTGTAATCACACGCCATTTGTAAAGCAGTAATTTTACATTTCCTTATACTGGTCAAATGCTGGACACATAATGCAGCCCTTGAAAACAATTGTCAGTTCATCATATATGCACCTGTGAAATTGCCTGTTTTTGTGTTATTCACTTCAGAGATGAATTTGTAGCTATAGAAATGGCAGAATCACCTCCCCCATCCTGCTGGCCCAGGATGCAGTTGGCATTCTGGCCTGCGAGTGCACATTGCTGGGTCATGCTGAGCTTCTCATCAGCCAACACCCCCACATCCCTCTCTTTGAGACTGCATTCGATCTGTTCTGCCCAGCTCCTATTTGAGATTGCCATGATCCAGATGCAGGACCTGCTCTTGTCCTTATTGAACTTTGCAAGGTTTAAACAGGCCCACTATTCAAGCCTGTCCAGATCCATCTGAATCCCTTTTCTCCTGCTTGTTGACTGTGCTATACAGCTTGCCCAGTAGCAAACTTGCATTCAATCCCAATGTCCATGTCACCTACAAAACATTCCAACAGCGCAGTCCCAGAACCAACCCCTGGTTGGTCATTGGTTTACACCTAGACATTGAACTGTTGACCCATACCCCTTCGAGTGTAGCCATCTGTTTAGTTCCTTATCCACCACCAAGTGGTCCGTTCTTCACATCTGTGTCTCTCCAGTTTAGAGATCAAGATGTTGTGGACGACAGTGCCAAATGTTTTTGATACTGTATGAGCTAGATGATTTCAATCAAAATATTTGAAATGTTTTTCCTTATGGGAGAGGGGGAATTAAACATAGTTGAATGTAACCGAACTTGAATTGTTAAGCAAACAAAACATAATAAAATAACAGAAATTTGAAATGCCACAGTGAGTATCCAATATTAAATCTCATATTTTGCAATATTTTATATTCCAAAACTGCAACTGAAGCAAAGGCAACCTCTCAGAAAGTACCCAGTGCAGTTCAATGAGTTAATAAGTGTTGTAGTGCATGCTGATAAAATTGTGTTGTTCTGTTTTTTCATTGTCAGCACAAATCCTTGTTTATTAAAAATTTAGCTTGAAGGAAACTTTAATTAATTACAAGTTCAGTAAATCCTGACTAGGATTCTGCTGTGGTGTGTTTACAGTGAATGGCCTTCATGTGCCTGTGTTTCACTTCTGTTCTCTCTGCTACCTGACAACGTGATTTATGGATGTTGTTTTCTACTAGTCCACTGTTTGCCCTCTAGGAGGGATTGGTCTCTTGAGCCTCCATAATAACAGCAGCTCTTTCACAAAGCATCTTTTAATGACAACAGTGTAGCATTCTGTAAGTCAGGCTAATTGCAGACGTACACTATTAATTGCAAAAACTAGGAGAGGTTACATATTTTACAAGCTTTTAATTTGAAACCGCCCGAGATGATTTGTCTGAAGTGTTTGGGTAGCACTCAAACACTACAGCACTCTATGACAGGCCATTGCTGAGACCCTGGGACAGGGCTGCAGACTACAGACAGACCAGGTAGAATTACAGTTTTAATGTCCTTTCCTGCCTAGAAATCCTACCCTGTCCATGATACAAATTGTTCTAAAAATTGTGTATTCTCTTGAGAATCACAGTGTCAGCGTTAAATAACACATCATGATTTTTTAGGAGATAATAATCACAAATTAGAAAGTATTGAACAGTGAAATGCAGAATTGCTTTTTGAATCTTGGGGTGTGTCTGAGCAAGAAATTTGAGTAAGAGATTATGAGCTTTTAACATCATCTGCATCTTTGAGATGAATTTGTCCCTTTTGTTTTTTATTAATTTGTTTTTTCTTAAAGGCACTTGTAGTAACAAGGATTTTGTCTTTCCTTTAGAAATTCCTGTGATGATTCCACTATTTTTTTCTTTCACATTGGGTATGATTACCAGAATCACTTTGCAGACTATCAGTTTTGCTTAAATCTTCTAGATTTGCATGTGGAGGATAAATGCAAAAAAAGTCTTGAAAACTCTGAATGCTGTTGAAGGTGATAAAGAGTGACCCTTCCCTACACAATTTACTTTACTAGCTATAAGTGCTACTAAAATCTTAGGGAAAGGATGTAACCTACAGGAGAAGGACAAAATGTGAAGAGTAATACCAAATATATTAATACAATTGAGTAAGGTTGGACATAATACAGGATTAACCAAATAGGTTTTTGTGATTGCTGTTGGTTTTTCACTGGCTTGATTTTCCTCTAATACTCTGGATACTGCATGCAGTGCACAAAGATGGGTTTGTGAGGTGAATTTAGGAGAACTTTTAAGAAGTCAGTTCCTTAAATCAAATTTAATGATTGTTTTTCAGATACTGCCTAAAAATATAAATGAAAAAACAAACTCCACTGTTTCCTTCTCACCAGGTCTCAGATGAAATTTTGACCTGTTATACCACAGTACTTAAGTGTTTCATGCTTTTACAGATGAGCTAAGAATCACATAATCAAAGTCTTACCTATACTTATCTTGTTTTCAAAGTAAATTTTATGTTTGGTTTTCCAGAGTTTTCTGTACATACCTCATCCAGCAAGACTCAGTAGGTCTGAGTTTTGTGTCGCACCGTTACTGACAACATCTATCCTTTGCTTTTAGGTGAAACTAATTCATGAAATTGCTTCATGCCATGGAATTTTAATTACATCTTATTCATACATTCGACTGATGCAGGATGTCATCCACAACTATGACTGGCATTATGTGATTCTGGATGAGGGTCACAAAATCCGAAACCCAAATGCTGCAGTCACACTTGCATGCAAGCAGGTACTTGATCAAAAACAAATGAAAATACTGGGAAGGTTACAAAATCTAATAGTTTATATTACTTTATGATAAAAATACATGTATGGCCATTAATAAAAATTAAAGGCATAAGTTGTAATGGTTTATACTGGACTGTTTCCTTTACTTAACATTTTTAATGAATTTACATCAATAAATTTACAGAAATACAGTAGAGAAAAAATTCAGAAATATTAAATTGTGTAGTAGCTTACCACTGCAGACAGCTGTCAAGTTGCTGGCATTCATTTTCTGCTAACAGCTTAAGGACAATATCTAATGCAAAAGCTGTTTATTTCAGGAGTATAAGGCCAAATATTTTTAAGTAAGAATTCATTGATGGTGAAATTGAAACATCCTGGAGGGAAGTTACACCATGACCTGTGAGAATAATTTTCTTTTGGTTTTGTTTTTTTTATTTAATAGTTCCGCACACCCCATCGAATCATCTTATCTGGCTCTCCTATGCAAAACAACCTAAGGGAGCTCTGGTCCCTCTTTGACTTTGTATTCCCAGGGAAATTGGGAACACTGCCTGTGTTCATGGAGCAATTTTCTGTTCCAATAACCATGGGAGGATATTCCAATGCCTCTCCTGTGCAGGTAAATGCATCAAAAATGTCTCTTTGCTTGAAGGAAACTGTTACGTTGTTTCAAAACTGACTTTTAAATGTACATTAATGCGGTAAGTTCTAGACACTAATGGAAAAGAGAGTTGCAAATATGTTTTATTACTGCCTATGAAAAAAGAACTAATAGACCATTGCATCTGTATAATTTATACACAAGTTTTTCTTGTCAAAAGCCCCAAAATTTAAAATATTAGAAGTATTATTTGTTATAAAGTGCACAAATGCAAGTTGGGTTGGGAGGTGATTGATCTCATTTTTTATGTATTTAAATAGAACTTTCATGTTTGATATCAAGCTTTGGCAAATTATGCAATAGAGGGATTCTTAAATCCCAATTGAAAATTATTTTCTATTTAAAAATTTAAAGTAGACATTGGAAGGCTGGAAGTAGATAAACTCTTTAATTCATAACGCAAAAATTATTTGGAATGTTATTTTCAATAAGTAAGCCTATAAATCCTTGTAGTTATGTTTCTCGGGATTTATGAGTTTTTTTCATTTGTCAAATTAGTTGGTTAAATTTCTGCAGGATAATCTGGAGACTTTCATATAAAAGCTAATAAACTTATTTCCTTTTAAGTATTATTGTAATGTTTCACACACATTTCTAAACTTTTCTTTTAGACTTCAAGTGCTGCTCTTGTCTGAAGCTTAGTAATTCATTAAATTGGATAGCCTGTTTGGTTTTTACGTATCAATAATTTATTTTATTCTTTGTTTTGCTTTAAGACAAATTAAGGTATTTTTAGCCATTATGTACAGTTAATACCCATCTCACACATCCATTACCCATAGTGGAAACATATGCTCCATTTAAGACCAGAGTGACCTTTAGTATCTGTGATCATGGGGATTTTCTTGTTTCAATTTTTTTTTTTTTTTAAGAGTCTCAAGTGGGCACTAATCCTCACTTATTGCCGAGTAACCACCATTGCTGCAGGGTTCTTTTTTGATCTTCACTGCATTCTTAGCAGCTTTTCATGGAGATTTTTGTTTTGTGAAAGCTTGTGTATCTGCTGCAGAGATTGTTTTCTGAAAGAAATTTCTTATTTCTGTTCTTTCTTAGATTCCACTAAATTTGCAAAAATAAGTTAGTGGCACCTGAGAAGTCTTCTTCTCAATGCTGTTGGTACTCACAAGGATTTTATTGCAATTCATGTTGTGGTGCAAACTATAGATCCGCGTAGGTCATAAACCACGTAACTTTAGAAGGACTTTCCTATTACTGATTACTAATTATTGATTAAATCAATAGAAAGAACCAAAATAGAGATTTCACTTTTTCTTCCTTTTTCAGGTAAAAACTGCTTACAAATGTGCCTGTGTGTTACGAGACACCATAAACCCCTACTTGCTGCGCAGAATGAAGGCTGATGTAAAAATGAGCCTTTCACTTCCAGACAAAAATGAACAGGTTTGCTTACCTTTTCTAATTAGGTCAGAATCCTTTTCCTTACAAAATCCAGTCTTTCATGGATATTTGGAAATAATTTCTGCTAATAGCAGGTGAAATACTGTTTTAAGTAAAGATAAGATATAGAGCTTTCAAATTGCTTATTCTCTTCCCCTGTTTTCTGAGAATTAAATGGTTGTAGTCATTCAGGGTCTATAGGAGTATACTCCATCTGAAAAGCAAAGAATATAGTCATAGTCATCTAGGTTGGAAGGGACCTTTCAGATCAAGTCCAACCATCATCCCAACTCTTGCAAGCTTCATACCTGGACAGGGACTTGAACCCTTGACCCTCAAATTAGGATATGTGAAGTACAGTCAGGTCCTCATAGGTCACAGATGCGTATAAATGAGTTGTATTCTTTGGTACATCTCTTGGAGTCCATAACATTGTTTCCTGCTGTATGAAGGATAATTTGGGCAGAAATAGTAGAGGAATAACAATGACAGCTGTTCGGACCTGTGTATTGTAGTATATCTTCAAAGAGTAGCCTTTTGATTTAAAATTACTGCTTTGGAAGAAAGTGGGATATATTTTTAGGAAAGTAAAGGAGGTTGTAAAGGATTATTTAAACAAATCAAATTTCTACAAATACTTTTAATAATTATTAGAATTAGATTCTTCTGCCACTCAACTTCCAGTGCTTCAGGCTTATTTGTCCTCTGCTCACTCTTTTCCTTCTGGCCGCTTCCCTCTAAAATAAAAATAAACATGTTAGTCTTCGTAAACAAGTCCTGAAAAATACTTAGTAAGTGAGTAGCCATAACTTGTACTGTGCAGTCTAGCAATTTTTTTTAATCAAATTTTTTTTTTTTTTTTAATATAAAGTGTCTGAGCTATTTACTCTTGAAGAATGCGATCATAAATCAGTTAAACAAATTTGACTTTGTTCTTGTCAGTCACAGGACACCAACATAACTTAGACTTATGACATAATGTTGGGTGCATTGCAGGCTACAAGGAAATTATTTTGTTCCATTTTAGTCCATACAACCATCTGAAAAATCATGTGCTGACACTCAAAAGGCTAACAACATAACAGATTACATGTGCTAACCTAATTTTCCCATGAGGTACTAGGAATTTGGAAGTTGTAAGGGATGTAACA
This sequence comes from Turnix velox, assembly GCA_013400935.1. Taxonomy (NCBI): domain Eukaryota; kingdom Metazoa; phylum Chordata; class Aves; order Charadriiformes; family Turnicidae; genus Turnix; species Turnix velox. The sequence goes on along the minus strand of VZTY01022262.1, from coordinate 63,322 downwards.
GGTACAATGGGAAGCATTTCCTATAAGCAAAGCTTTGAGAGAATTCTAACATTGCACAGTTACCTCATTAAAAGTGAAAAATGGAAGCACTTTGAAAACTAATGCAAGTTGAGGAAAACCACAACAAGTGGGTAAGGGGACAGAGAAGCCCATCAATTCCATCTTAATGTTCATGGTTTTTCCCTAAAAATCTAAGATTTTTTTATTTCTATACAGTATCTTTTCACTTACTGGTTCAGTATGTCAGCTATCTGCGAAGCTTCATTGTAGCACATTGTAAAACTTTTAAAATCTGTATTTGAAGTTTACAAGTTGGACTTGAGCAGTTTGTTTGTTTTGGTAGGTCCTCTTCTGCCGTTTGACGGATGAGCAGCGTCAAGTCTATCAAAATTTCATCAATTCTAAAGAAGTTTACCAGATTCTCAATGGAGACATGCAGGTTGGCATTAATTAAGGTTAATGAGAGGTAGGGTTTAATGGATGAAGTAATGAACTGACCTTTGCATACTTCTAGCTGAATTCTGAACAGAAGGATAAGAAAACAGTTGTGCTTTTTTGGATCTCTGCTTTTAATTATCAAGAATGTTCCATGGAATATATAGCATTAGTGATCCTTTTATAGTGGCATGACCACATAAAAGTAGGAATGGCAATATGTTTGTGGTGCTGGGAATTATGACTTGTTGGATGACCTGCTGTAGGTAACTCTACTTGTGCTTTTAACCAATTGCAAAAGGAAAATTGCAAAAGCAAAGGAAAAGAGTAATTTGTCCTGAGAGCACAGTTCCAGTATGAAAACAGCTGTTGTGAAACTGGTGATGATTGCACAGAGTTTTAACATACAGCAGAGCAAATAACAAGGATCCTTGTTATTGTCTTATTTGTCACATACCATCTTTTGTCTTGATCCTCGCAACATAGATGTTGAAACCGCTGTATCCAGGATAACAGCAGTAATTGAAATACAATTTCAAATGCTTGCTGTTGCCTGTGTAAAAAGTCTGCTATGCCCTGTGACTCCAGCATTGCACCCATCTCGTCTGTTTGACTTGTGTATTGCATGTAGTACATCCAGTAGACTGGATGTTTTTCAGTCTCATTTTAGCTGCAGGATACAGATCTGCTGTTTCTAAGAGGAGAACTGATATGGCTTCGTTATAGGGTGTAATTTACCTCATTCCCTTGTCTTGCGTGCTGTGAAATCCCTTCTCCCCTTTCATCAGGTGTCTCCAGTTATGTGTATTGCAGTGCCATACAAAGCAGATGTTGACCTTATCCCTGTTTGACTCTTATTTTTCCCAAATCTCACAAAGGTATAGTAACGGAGTTTTTTTTCAGGCGCCTAGCTGTTTTAATAATTCCCAAAATAATTTATATTAAGGAGCTTGATGTTCAAGATGTTCGAGGCTTGTGTTACACTATCCACAGAATTTCCTCTAAGATGTTACAGAACAAGCTAGCGCATTTGCTAGAGATCTGATAATTTTGAACAGTGAATGTCAGTGTTTTTGTTAGATGTTTTGTGATGACAGCAGTGAATCCCAATAGAAAAACAAACACTCCATTTTACAAACTAACCATAAATTATGAGCAGACTCATCCAATTTGTAGCAGTAGATGAGGGATTTGATATTTCAAGCTAATCCGTTTTTATGAGTGCCCATTATATCAGAAGAATAAGTAACACTTGTAGTATAACTGAATGACTAACTGAACAAAAGGCTTCTAACATGACATCAGAAGTGGTAATTTTCAACTTCATGTTTATTTAAATGCACTTATTTGTTCTTTGTCATCTTGCATTCTGGTGGGTATACTTGCTATGCTCAAGGTCTGTCTTAAGTTATCTGCTAACATGGCAGGAGTTGTAAGGAAGGACACAATAATTTCAAGTAACAAACTTAGTGGAATTTTTCCTTTTTAAGTAGGTAGAAATTGACTGTGAGTTACAGCTAGAGATTGCTTTTACCAGTGTGCAAATTGTTGCAGATTTTTCTTAATGTTGTCACTAGAGTAGGTTCACAGTAACATTAAATTTCTTTGATGTTTTCTTGCACTGATTTTTCTTAAAACTTTCCATGAAATGAGTGTTAGCATCCTTTGGTTTCTCGATAGGGCAAACCATAATTAAAATCAAGCATCTTGATGATGAGTGGATTAATCCATTGATGTTTATCTTTCTCAACCACAACTCATATGGATATAATTATTTGCCAAGAAAATAAAAATATTTTTTGTTTGTATTCTTTAGATTTTCTCAGGACTAGTAGCTTTGAGAAAGATTTGCAACCACCCTGACCTCTACTCTGGTGGTCCCAAGATTTTGAAGGGTGTACCAGATGATGAGCTGGAGGAAGCAGATCAGTTTGGATATTGGAAACGGTCTGGAAAAATGATAGTGATAGAATCCTTACTGAAAATATGGCACAAGCAAGGTCACAGAGTGTTGTTTTTTACTCAGTCAAGGCAGGTAAGATGAGCCAATTGTTTTTCTTTTATTTATTTCTACAGCTAAAAAAAATGTGTGTGTGTCCCAACAAGGCTTGTAGTAAGAACCACCTTTTATAGCATCCTTCGCAGAAAATACACATCTTATTAAAAAAAAAAAAAAAACAAGATTAGTAATGTCTCGGGAATAATTGAAGGCCAATTCCCAAGTTTTACAGCAATGACAGTGTTGCAATTGCTAAATTTACTGTACTAAATCTAAGCTTGTATCAGTTGTATGAATATATACCAGGCTGAAGCAGTTGTATTTAGTGTCCTTACTGTGTAGTTTCAGGATGAGATTGGTAGTCAGTTTGCTCACTCTGTCTAGTGCATGTGCACATTGAATCCTCAGGATTTTTTGCTTTGGGCCACCAACACAGACAGTGACCTTCATTTGTTTTCCTTATATATCATAATTTTATCTTGGTTCCGTGGATTCCCTTAGCATGCTGTACCATTTACCTGGTTAATTCTCTTGAGACCATGGCTCTGGATTTCCCAAACCAAGCACAGCCATTCTGCTCATGCATTCATTACTGAAATGGTTACATTTTTTTTGTTTTACCAATTACATAAGTTAGTTGCTTTTCTGATCATTTAAGATTCACAAGTTCTTGGTTGTCATCTTGTCTGTTTCGTTGGCACTGCAGTTAGTGTCAGAAATTCCTATGACTTATAATACAAGTGCTCAGTCCTCACATCTGGATTTCATTAGACTTTTTCCATCCCAACAGATGCTACAGATACTTGAAGTCTTTGTGAGAGACAGAAACTATTCCTATCTCAGGATGGATGGTACCACAACAATAGCTTCCAGACAGCCCCTTATAACAAGATATAATGAGGTGAGACATTGCATCCCACATTATTGAGTATGATTGAGTTCTTGCATTCCTTTTGTGGTCTTGTGTTTAAATGTACCACTTCAAGTTTGAGACACAAAGCTGGAGCGTCCAATCAAATGAAATCTCTTTCTGAGAGGTGTCATAATTTTTTTCACATTTAAATGGGGTTGAAAGGGAGAGAAATTCTGTTGGTCAACCAAAAATTAAATTTATATCAGACTACATTTATTCGTCAATTGGCATATTAGGTAAACAAGGAAATGTATTTCATCTCTTGGCTCCCTTTGCATCTTTGCAAATAATGCTGATAGTAAGAGAGTCTAGGAAATAAATTTTCAAAATATTATCTTGTACTTAGGTAATCCTTGCTTCTGTAAATTCTCTCTTGTGTTACAGGACAAATCCATATTTATTTTTCTTCTTACAACTCGTGTTGGTGGCATTGGGGTTAACTTGACTGGTGCTGACCGGGTTATTATTTATGATCCTGACTGGAATCCCAGTACAGACACACAGGTGAGTTTGCTTCATTACATTCCATTTACCAGCTAAGTTGAAATAAAACTGAAGATGAAATGACATTTATCTCCTCCAGTAATTTTAAAGTAGTGTGTTGATGTTCCCAGCAATGAGTACTTAGGTTGTAGTTCCTCATTATGATTGCTCCTGTGGCAAAGCCAATTTAAGTGGTTCCTACCACATCCCCTTTATGCTGTTAATACCTTACCACTCTTCAATAGTGTTGATTCCTATAGTCAAGCAAACAGATGAAGGGCCATTTAAAAAAGAAAATATAAACAGACAAACAAGATAGATGTTTCTGAATGAAGAACAGATTTGTGAAAGTCATGACTGTTCATGGTTGCAGTGCAGGGTAAGAAAAGCAGAGCAAGCACTGCTTAAATTTGCTTTGTCACTGAATGATAGGGAGCTGTGCCCTTTGAAGTTGCTTTTAAGCCAATACCTTAGAGAAGGTGTTCTTAGTCTGATGGTGTGATGTGACTCTTGTGTATAAGATCCATTAACAGTCCATGTGGCTTACAGATTTGAAAGGAAGAAACTGTTTTTAATGGAAATACTACATAGCTCAGAGATCTGCAGGTGTGTGGTCTGACTTAGATCGGTCTGTTTTAGTTACTGGTTCCAGGTGAAAACTTTCAGCTAAATAAAAGAAGAAAAGTTCAAAGGAAATGTGTATGTTAAATCTGTAGTGTGAAATACATCTCTTTTGAAATAAGTTTATATAAATTACATATCCTAGGTGCATTGAGTTCTAATTTAAACATAATCTCTTTTGGGATTTTTTGCATAGATTTCTTGGCCTAGTTGGAGAGTTGTCTTTTTATGTATGTAAACTTTCTAAATTGTTTTTATCACTTGTCAAGTAAGTTGTCTTAATGCTGTAGAAATGCCAGAGCTATGTAACTTCTTGGACTATCTGTTAAATGTCCAAAGTGGATTTCAAACAGAGTAACAATGGATGTCTGTTAAATGTGTGTCCAGCTAATGTCCAGTATCCAAACCTTTTGTGTTCCAGGCTCGGGAGCGTGCTTGGAGAATAGGCCAGAAGAAGCAGGTGACTGTGTATAGGCTTCTCACTGCAGGTACTATTGAAGAGAAGATATACCACAGGTCAGTCAGAATGATTCCTTGGATAAAAACATATGCACAAGGAAATGTTTGTAGTGAATATGAGGCAATGAAACAGTGACTTGCCTATCCATTTGCACTCACAGGTTGTATGTACTGCAAACATCATTTTTTTACTCTGCAAAACACAATTTGATTTTATTTGCACATCATTCCAAAGTGAGAGAATTATGTCCTAAGAACCACCAGTCATATTCACATTATTTATTCTGAGATGTAAATACAGACTGAAAGTGCTTATATTTTGAAATTAATGAAATCTTTTTGGTTTGCATTCCTATTCATCTTTCTCGGTAGTTAGCTTCACTCCCATGAATTCCCTCTGTCTAGGCATTACCCTTTAAAACTGGGATATCCTCTTTGAAAATGCAGATTAATTAAAAGCTCAAAATAATGAAAGAACAGCATGTATTGAGTGCCATTTTGTTTAATCTATTTTACCATGTAGACACAAAGCATCCACTGTTGATTGCCTTGGATCCCTCAGGCATACTTTGACTTGAACAGCACTGACCGCATCAAGGAAGTGGGCTCTAAGGGTCAGGAATTAGAAATTAATTTCCAGAACAGTTTAATGGTCTTTGAACTTTAAGCAAGTTGTCTTTTCTCTTTGTCTGTTTTGTCCTTCCAGCAAATATGTAACTATCCTTGCAGAAAGCTATGAAGCTCAAGTTAATTTCTGAAAACTTTGAACATGGGTGTGCTACAGTAGTTGATAACTATGTGTAAACTTGGGTGTTGCATTTTGGATTTAAAAAGAGTTTTCCTGGTTAATGCTAGCAGAACAAAAGCCATGATAGAAACTCTTCTGATGTATTAACTTATTTTTGTCTAGCTGACGTATCTTGGGCTGGATAGGATTTTCAACTCTGTTTCAGCATATACTTTTGTACAGTAAAATCAAAAGCTATGTAGTACAAACAGCACATAGATTTAGCAATAGTAAACCTTTTGCAGATGAGTTCTCCCCCAGACTGGTTTTTTTCAGTCCTCTGCAGATGGGCTTTTTTTTTCTCCTTCCTCTCAACCACACAAGTCTGATTTCTCTTTTCAGTGGTTGTCATCCAGTCATCACCGTCAGCCTGATACCCTCTAATGCTTTTGATTACTCCAACCAATTAAACAATTAAAATGTTGTCATTTTACCAAGATCTTATTTTTCTTCGAAGGAGCTTTCTCATAGTTTTATTCTAACACATGCAAATCGTTCCAGTTCTAATGGACAAAGACATTCTAGCTGTGAAGATATTTATGGCTTAGTTAAAGGGTTCCTCATAAGACTCTTCAGGATAGTGGTTACCTGTTGTGTTATGGGGTTGTTGCAAAACAGTAAATGGCTGTATTTAACAATTTACTTGATTGTTTGAAAGTTACTAACTCAAGATTGGCTTTTGGAAACTAACATCATCTTCCCACTGCTTAACTGTTCTGCAGGGTAACATTTGCACTTACAGAGTTTTCCATTTAACTACTGTATTCAGTGCTTAAACATAGCTAGATGTTGTTTCATGCACAAAGTACTTTTTTCTTTTTCAGACAAATCTTCAAACAGTTTTTAACAAACAGAGTTCTGAAGGACCCTAAGCAGAGGCGCTTTTTCAAATCTAATGACCTTTATGAACTTTTTACTCTGAGTAGCCCAGATGTGTCTCAGGGGACAGAGACAAGTGCAATCTTTGCAGGTACTCATTTGGTTCTATTCATTTAAAAGAAGAAAAATGTTGCAAGTGTTTGTAAGTGGATACTAATTTCATTCATCCCTTCAGGTACTGGTTCAGATGTTCAAGTGTCAAAACACAGATATAAACGGAAATTTAATAATGACAGTTCTGCAGATGATCACCTTACAGAAAGCAGCTTGCCAAAGTACAGCAAGTCATCCAATTCCTACTCAACCACCCACATGACAGATTTTCCTAAAGCAGCAGAGATAAGTGAGGGAATCAAAGGAAATTTGGAAACTTTTGACCAAAATAGCTACACGAAAGATAATTCACAAGTTGCTACTAATGTAAGTTCATTGAATAAAAGCAAGGAGGAAAGAACAGAAGGAGCTGAGGAATCTATATGCCAGTCATTGCCAGGTGATGTAGGGTCTTCAGAGGATGCCAGACTTCTGAAGACCACAGTGGCTGGTGAGGAACATGGAGCAGCTAATACAAATGCCAAGGGAGATTCTAGCCTTACATGTGGTGTAACTGGCTCTTGGGAAAAGCAGGTTGCCAAAGCTGAAGATGGGCCATTAGATAATCATTATAAGTGTACCTCAAAAACTAAACACAGGGTGGATTTGCTGTCACATGAGAACCACAGGGATAAGTCTAAGAAGAAACATCACAAAGATGCCAGATTTGAAGGAGAGCGCATTCCTCATCTAGTGAAGCAGAAGCAATACAGAAAAAATAATGAAGAGGAGGAGGAAGAGTCAAAGAGAAATGATGATTACGTCTTGGAGAAACTTTTCAAAAAGTCAGGTAACTTGTTATTTGACTGATCAACAGTATCAGACTTTTTAAACAGCGATATATAAAAACTACACAGTGGAGGGAATGAGCAGTTCTGTTACTCATAGTTAGAACTACAACACAAAACATGGTTTATCTGTTGTGTTACTGTAGTGAAACATTAAAATGTCATTGGAATGCTCTGTGTGTGCTAATGACCTTGGCACAGACATTTTGGAGGGGTCTGCAGCCTTTCAGAAATACTGCTGGATATAGAAGTAATGCAGTGTTTCTTCTGAAAATAAGGATATAACCAACCTTCATTTACACAAGGGTCTTACTTCTCTCTGTCCTGTTCACAACAATAGAAATGATCGATTTACCTACATAATTGCCAAGTCTTCTGTGAATAATGACCTCATCAGCACACCAGAAGTGGTTTGCTGTCAAATTGATTGGTTAGCTGATAGAAGGGGTTCCCTTATTAGAAATTACTATACTAGAGTTCTGTATATAATATATAATCAACCTGTAAAAGGAAAAATGCCACTCACTTAAATGCTGAATATTTAATTGTACAGATAATCAGTTGAACTAATAGATGTTCTCCTTTGCTTGGACCTTCTGGCTTTTAGGGGTACACAGTGTTATGAAGCACGATGCAATTATGGAAGCTTCCAGTGCAGATCATGTGCTGGTGGAAGTAGAAGCAAGCAGAGTGGCCCAGGATGCCTTAAGAGCTTTAAAAGTTTCTCGGCAGCAGTGTTTAGGAGCTGCTTCTGGTGTGCCAACTTGGACAGGCATGAGTGGTCTTTCAGGTGCACCATCAAGAGTAAAGTAAGTTCAGTTCTCACGTTGCTTTCCTGAAAATAAAAAATGTTCAAAAAAAGTTCATTAGGATGCTGTGGATTTACTTTTATACAGTTGGTATTTGCAGTAGCATGTAGCAAAGTGGAATTTATTGTTTTATATTTAATAAGGACATGAAGGTGTATTACAAGCTTAGGAAGGTCCATTCTGAAGTACAAAGAAAACATTATAGTTGCACAGAGAGCTTGGCAGAGGACTCGCAAACCTGTAGATGCATACCCACTAAGTGTATTTGGCATAGCTACCGTAATCATTTTTAGAAGGATGTTTTTTCAACTTAAATTTTCTGTGGGTTTTTAGGTGTCGATTTGGTCAAAAAAGAAACTCCATGCTGCTTTCTTCACATTCCAGTTGTTCACCACCTCCAAAGAAATGCAAGGTAAGAGATGCAACTTAACATTATCATTTAATAGAGCTGATATATTTAAAATGTTCTGATTTATGCATCAAGTCTGATTTATGTTGGAGATGTCTCATACCCATATGCTGTATAATTATGTAGAATTCCAGGATTTTTAGTTACCCATTAATTCAGCTTTTCATCTTTTTATACAGCATCTTGATGAAGTCTAATTTGATACAGCAGTCACAAATTGCAACATGGTCTTACTGTCTCTCTCAAGACCAGAAATACTTTTCTTTCACTTCCTAAGTTCTAAAGGCCTCTCTATTATGTTTCTCAGATGACAAGCTTCCAAGTGTTCGCATTTGCTGTTTAAGTCTAGAAAGCAGACAGAATTTTTTTAAGATTCTGTGGATCTCAAAATCCAACTTTCTCTATAGTCTGTATGTTTATTTGCAGGATGCAGTTATAACAAAGAAAGAAAATGGAAAGAAATGCAGTTCTGATGGGCACTTTGATGGAAAATCTGGAGAATCATCATCCAGCGCGCTAGACTCTTCAACTTTATTAGCTAAGATGAGGGCAAGAAACCACCTTATTTTACCACAAAGGACAGGGAATGAGGAAGATGAGAATCATCAGCAAGCACCTGCCCCAGCCCCAACAGAGTATGATGAACTGCTGGTGGATATGCGTAACTTCATAGCATTCCAGGCTCGTGTGGACGGCGAGGCTAGTACTCAGGAGCTACTGCACGAGTTTGAGTCCAAACTGCCTGTGGCACACTCCTGTGTGTTCAGAGAAATTCTCCGCAACCTCTGCACCTTCCATAGGAGCCCGAGTGGTGAAGGTGTTTGGAGGCTAAAGCCAGAATTCTGCTGACCTTTGTCAGCACCTGCCTGTGCTCTCAGCCACCGCTCTCCTTTTAAAGACTTACTGTTTTAAAATGAGGAATTATTTCATATTCATGATTTAATAATTGACTTGAGCAGTCAGTGGTGGCAGCGTTTGTTTCCGCTTAGAGCTAACTTTTTTTCTGATTTAAACTATTTATATGAAAGTGCCATCTACCTCATAGATGAAACAATACAAAATATCAGCACCTTTTCTTTAAAAGAAATCTTAGTGTAAATGGGATGAAAAATACATATTGATTATTTATGGCAATAAGAACCATGGATGTTGCCGTGGGTTGTAAGACTTTAACTTGATTTCTGTGAAATAAGGATTTACTGCTCAGTTTCCTGTATGTTACTTGAATAGTCATAGGGCACACAGTGTACCAGGAAAAAAAAGGAAATAAAGTAAAATAAAATAACAAGAGGAGATGGTAGAAGTCAGCCTGGGAGTGAGATACCAAAAAGTGCACAGAGATGATTGTGTGACACTTCCATCAGTAGAGGATTTTGGTATAGTGTTGGTGCTTTCACTGTTGCCATCACCTAGCCTATCCTGTGTAACTCACAGCACTAGTTAACTTGGGAAACAACTCTACTGATACAGAGTTCTAATCACAAAAAAAAAGTAAAGCTTACCAGGATATGGAAATGACTGTCAATAATTATAGAACAAATATTATATTATGCAATACCTATTTACATCTTACTCATTGATGTGGCTAAATCCCACACGCCACTGACAGTTGCTTGTTAGGATGTTTGTTAGCACTAAGATGGCAGTAGCTGTTAAGTTTGTCACTAGTAATGGTGGACTAGTGATTGAAATCCCATAAAATGTTTCAGATCTCACTGTAATTTATGTCAAAAACATTCTAGTTCCCTTTTAACACTGAAAAAGTGTTTCTTCCAAGGAGAGGAGGATTGGATCATTTATACCATACCCAAGTACTACATTAGCTCTGTCTTCAAAGTACTCGTGTGCTATGTAAGAAAATCTCAAGGGGGCAAAATGTATAGATCCTGAGAACAGAAACTGATTCCTGCAACAACATTAAATTACTGTATAGCTTGAACTAGGAACAGTTTCATATTCCTGATGTCCTTCCTGTTGAGGAAAGGGAAGGCTGAGCTACCTTAAGTTTTTTTTAATTCAAGTGAAGTTCTGTTATTGAAAGATGAATGTTGAAGTGAGAATACAAACTCTTACTTTGTTCTCATAAAGAAAAACTTTAAGATACTTCTGGTGGCTTTTTCCCTTGTTTTGCTCAGAGCAAAAAGTGGTGCCTCACTGTCACTAACTGCTCAGGTGTCCTTTTGAACGCTGGAGTTTGACAGGGCAGACAACAGTCCAACAATCTGTCTCTTTTGGTCATGACATTTGGAGGTGGAACTGTTGGACCTTTTCCTGACATCTATTTTTCTGATCTGATTTATATTCACTTTACATTCCCTCTTTCAGGAGAAAGATGAAACAAAGGACCTAAGCTACAATTACAGAACACTTCAAAAACTGTAGATCTGTTGATATGATTTAAAACAGATCAGTAAAAGAGTAAAAGCAAACCAATTTTGCTGTTCTCTACAAATCTGTAGAGAACTTCATTTGGGTTTGGATGTCACAACACCATGCATTCCTATGTTCCAGGATCAGCTCTCAACAAAGCTGCTGCTGTCACCTGTCAGTTGTAATATCCTTTTATTTGCTACTTCCAGTCCTGAAGACATGCTTCCTCTGCTAAGGAAAGTTTGCAGCTTCTCACTGATCGGTTTAATGTAAATGGACGTGCATGTGCTTTTTATAAAACCTTGGGTTTTATGAAGTTATTAAAAAAGAAAAACTGAAAATCTGTCCTAGAAGTCTTCTTCAGGGGAAGGAGGAAAAATGGGGTGGGGGAGCGATCTTTTCCTGTATAATGTGCCTCTGACTGAATGGTTTATATTGTTTTTTATATTTTTCATACTTCAAACTATGCATCCTAGCAACTACAGGTTTTTACAGTACTAGCCTTTGTTTAAAACCTGAGTGAACATTAGTACAATACTAAAAGAAAAGCATTTTTAAGCATTTCATCTCAAAAGTGCATGTCATTAAAGGTCTACAGGCTGATTTATTGGTAAAAGTCGTGGCATGTAACATAGCTGTTACACATTTTAAGGTAAAATAGAAATTTCAGAATAATCCTACTTTCATTCCATAAAGCAATATCTTATTTTTTATCTTTGCCAGTGTAAAGTGATTACCTTTCACATATTCAGAGAGCATCTGAAACAATTCCTGCCTGTATTGCACAATTAGACACATTTGCCATAAATATGTAGTATTTTTAAAACACTTGTATTTGTAAAAGCTTGTATTTTAGCCTTTGCAATTTTCAAATATTCAGTGCTGCAGTTGGTAGTTGCTACTTTATTTGTTCATGGTTCCTAAACTCACTCATGTGGAATGCTTGTGGTTTTATCATTTCTTTTATCAGTAAAAAGGGGATAAAGAACAATCAAAATGCAGATGCTAATTCAGGAATCAAATTGAAAAAAGAAAAATTAAATCTCATTAAGGAAAGACATTTCAGCATGAAATACTTAATAAAATATTTTCCAAAAAAAAGAGAGTATACTGCAAGGAACAAGGAGAATGTTTTACCATAACAATGTTAAAATTTCTAGGACCATGCTACCCCAGGGCTGTCATGCCAATGTAGATGATGTGACTGCCTGCTCAACGCAGCTCAGCAAACAAATCATAGATACTGAAGAAAAACCTAGAAAGGTAAATAGCAAAAACTTGAAGTGGCTGTGGGGAATGTGGGCACTGCTTGGGTAAAACACACTCTGCTGCTGTTACAACATCAGCATAATTGTTCCTCATGATTTTGAACCATATTTGTAGAGGAGAAGGTAAAAAAACCACCTCTTGGCTTGCTTATTAGGATGTTCCTCCCATCTGTCCTCCATTTACATTCTTGTAGTTTTTTCTGCTTTTGCTGAACATTTAAGTCTTGTATAGCCAACTTGCTGATCTCTGGTAGAAGAACTAAATTCTAATGAAGAAAAAGGAGGTTCTGCTAAAGTTTTTAGACATTTGACTCTTCTGAACAATAATGCTCCACCACAAAAGAAACTTTAGCAAGATTCTGGATAGATTGATAGAAATGGTGATTAAGAATTGAGAGTATTTTTTAAATCCCTAACTTCATACTATGACTCAACTTCCTCTCAAAGGGCTACGTCATGTGGAGAATTGAGCCTACTACAGCAAATAGTTTGGCTTCAGGTGATAGTCACCTATAGACAATTGTACTCCAGTAATAAGGTCAACTTTGCTTTTGAGTCACGGTTGCTAAACTTGTCTAATTTTGACTCATGGCAGTGCAATTCTCTGCCTCACAAGAAGCTAAAACTGAAAGGACAAGACTTTCAGAAAGGCATTTTCATTACATATTTGAATTTATTAAATACCTTCTTTGAGCTAGTGAGTCAATTAGGACTAAGAAGATTCTAGTTCCTCAGCTGTTGCAAACGCAGTTTCACTGACATGGACAGGTCCTGGGGGACCCAGCCTTCTGACAGTAGCCTTCATCAGAGCTGAAAAGTATGTTATCTGGGATGCTGCACGTACATGGTAGAAACAGCTGCAGAACATCAGCCTTTTACTGTTTTCTGTTTGTTTATTGATATTGCTGTATAGAAAGGACAATTAGAGATGAGTTGTGTTTCTGAAAAGGGTAGTTGCATGGGTCTTTGGTTGATTTTCACAAAGAATGATCTGGGATCCATTCTTGGCTGAATTCCAGTTAAAAATTTGAGATGTGCTTTTCAAAGCACATGGAGATAGGTGATGGCAGCGATTTTAGTAGCCATCTGAAAAGACCTTTGTTTCTTGATTTCCCTAGTTAAATTTATATATGAAGTGCATTTGGTTATATTGATGTTAGTCTGCAATTGAATCAAGGCTTTTTTCCTTATCTACCAATTAATTCAGTTTGTAGTGAATGAATCCTGACAGGACTCATAATTCCTGATCTCTAGCATGTAAGGAGAAAACTCTTCACAGAGGGAGAACATTTTGGCTTTGTGAAGACAAACCAAATAAACAAAACACATTCAGTCACTGTGTAGTAGTGTGAAAATGAGAGGAGAATCCTCAACGGCATCAGTGGAGAGAGAGGGTGTTTTTCCGTAGATTTTTAAATGTTATACATTGAGATCTATCAAAATAAAAAGGTCTGTTTATAATGATACACCATCAGTGCCAAAGATATCCAGGCAAACACCATAAACCCAACTAGAAAAAGCAGTGTGGAAGACGCTGTTACAGGATAGTTAATGTCACATTATTGTTCAAGGAAAGCTGTCACCAATTAAAGCAATTAATTTTACAATCTTAGACAAAACCATAACTCAGCTGATGTTCTTTCAAGGGGTAACACTTTGCTCCAGTTTGAAATTGTTTTATTTTTAGAAGGAACAGGTAGATGAATAATAAAATCTGTGGGATAATGCCTGCCTTGCATTCTTTGGGCATAGTGCTCTGATTCCTATGCCTAGCAATTACAGTTTAAGCAGTTTTCTCTCAGTGGAAGTGCTGGGGAATATCAAGGATATATTTATTAGTGGTTCCTCAAAAAAAAAAAAAAAGCAGTGTTTCCTGCACTGATTGGTAGCAATAATTTCACAAATTATAAAGATGATGAAAAGATCAAGTGTGGGGAGAACGCCACAGAAGTTTTAGATGAATGTGACTCTCCCAGTGTATGGGCCAAGTAATTACTTAAAGCATGAGGAACAGTTACAAAAGAATTGTTCGGTAGCATAATCACTGAGATACTTTAAAATGTGGAGTGATCTACCTATTTAGTCTTTTAGGCGCAGGGAGGTCTGCTCCTATATATCCTTCTGCTATAGACCTTTGTGTGACTGCATTTATTATCATACTGTCTGCTGCATTGGTTTCCCCATCTTTTGGGGAAGGTGAGAAATCTTTCAGGTTCTTTAGAAACATTTTAGGAAATGACAGCACAGTACAAACAAGTTCAAGTTGGGAAAACCAGAAGTAATTTGGCATCTTATTGTCTAGCTCATTCAGCAGCTGCAGTTCACACAAAACCATCATACAAAATTGCCGAGAGTCAGTTTTTGAAGGGCTTGAGTAGAGCAGATGCTTTGGAGATGTGCTGGCAAGTCTGCATTTGGGAGTTTATCTCCTCTGGGAGAGGTATTTATATATCAGATACATGGTAAAAACATTCTCTGCTACTTAGGGCCATTTATAACTTCCCCATTCCAATACTCAAGCTAAATGCTGAATACACGATTACGGACTTGGTGGCTCCATCTCCTTGGACCCCAAGGGACTGCTGTCCCAGGAGTCTGGGTGAGGTCACCGCTCCTGCCTAACAGGGTGCAGTCCCAGACCGGCAGCTCAGACTTTTCTGAGTAATTCCTAACTTTTGTTGGTTTTGCTGCCTGTACTGTCATTACAAGAGAATTCTGATACTTTTCACACAACGGCCATTCCTCTCTTCTTTTTTAGGACAGCTGCTATGGAATAAGTGAAATACTTTTAATCCTCCCCACAAAAGAGAGTTGTGTTTAAGTCACTAAAACAAGGAAGTACAGGCTGAGCACAGAGTGTATAAAGTGTCAGGCAGTGTTGAGAAAGAAGCAACTTCCAGACAGTTTCTTCTCATTCCTTATTATTTGGGCTAACATGAAATTAATGTGAGAATGGAGAGTATATGCTGAGCTGAGCTCCTCATTTATAAATAGCAGAGTTGGACTTGTATTTAAGTCCTAGCTTGCTAAGGTTTTTAAATGAACAATGAAGGTTCACAAGTAAATTTTACTCTGCTTACTAATGATATAAAGTGATTAATGTATTTTTTCAAGTCCTTTGAAAGAGGAAAAAGGAAAAGCAGTGCCAAGCTGAACTCTCCAGAGAATCCACCTAAAACTTTAAGATGTTAATTATCTGTCATAGTTCCCTGCAGATTTCCCGCTTTTCCTAGGCTCCCAAAGCCACGCTGCTCACAAGTAAGTTGAGAGAATTTGTTTTGATTGTACAGATCAGGGAGGTTGAAGCCTCACATTTACTGTAAACCAGTACATAGAATCACCAGTGGAGCTATGACCAGCTCTTGCATAAGGCTTACATAACTAGTGAATCACGCAGTCTTAGGAATGAATAGGGAGTGAGGCTCTCATTATGTTGTTTGCCTAATCAGAAATATGAAAATAAAAGAACACAGCACTCAGAGGGTTACATTTGGCTAACTGTAGGCTGGAATTTCTGCAGTTGCACTACTATGATGGAGGCATTTCGTTGTTTGTGGTCCCAGCTTATATTAAACAAAGAGGATTTTTTCATAAATCTTTGCCTCTAGGGCAGAGTTAAGGTTGTTTGGGAACCCAAGCTATGTGTTTCCAGACATTAATGTCTGGAAGTAGCACCATGGGAGTAGAAATGGAGGTAGGTGCCTAGGGAGGATACTAGGAGTAAATGAAGAGGCCCAAGAGCAGAGTAGGGTTTGTGAGGATAAGCATGTGAAGAAACAGAGGAATAGAAGCAAAGCTTTTAGGATGACTGAAACACAGTCTAGTGATGATTTTTCATATTTTACTAGTCTTTTTCCATTCTCTCAGGCAGGTAGTTGAATGGGTATTACTTTATGCTGTGCTGCTGTTTGCCATGGGGCTGAAACAGCTGAACCCCTTAGAAGACAACTGGAGAGCTTTGTGTACAGAAGAGTGCTCTGGTCTGATTCACCCACCACTGCTCCTCATTTTCCCCCATCTGTATCTCAAATGGCAAACTGGATCAGTGTTGAAGTGGAGGATGGCCCAGAGTAACAGATGCAACCTCAATGTGAGTATGATTGCTCTCCTTTATTACTAGTTTCACACAGTTTATATAGAGAGTCCATAGCACAAACAACCTTATGATTGGATAACTGAGGCTAACAACATGTATCAAGCCAGCAGTTAATTGGTTAACTGGATCAGTCCACACTAGGCAGTACTTCCTCAGTTCCCAGATAAGGCTTTGTTTTCATAACTTTACTTGTTTACCACCCTGTTCTCAGGCTCAAGGAGACAGCAAGGTCACTCTGCGGCCTGCAGCTAAGGCTTCACTACTTATGCTGACAGTGCTAGTCATTGGGGGCTCGAAGGGCTGGGTTGCTCAGGAAGTATCCTTTGGTTACCAGCCATCCTTCCACAGATCACCAAACTAGTCTATTGGGAAAAAAAACAGCAATTGTTACCCAATTTTCTTCCAAATATGTGGCTACAATAGCTGAAGCCTGGAATGAATGACAGAGGGAGTCTGATGCTGAAGAGCATGGCCAAGTGTCCTTGGAGCTTCACCTTTAGAGCAACAGAAGTTGAATCATAAAATGGTTTGGGTTGGAAGGGGCCTTAAAGATCATCTAGTTCCAATCCCCTCGCCATAGGCAGGGACAACTCCCACCAGACCAGGTTGCTCAGTGCCTCATCCAGCCTGGCCTTAAACACCTCCAGGGAAGGGGGTATCCACAACCTCTCTGGGCAACCTCTTCCAGTGTCTCACCACCCTCACAGAAAAGAACTTCTTTCTCATCTCCAGCCTAGCTCTCCCCTCTTCCAATTTGCCGGCTCATCCAGACACCCCCAAATCCTTCTCTTCAGGGCTGCCAATATCTCCTGTATCACAGCAGTTTGAACAATCCAGATTATGACTTTTTTTTTCCCCCCTTCAAATGCCTAATTTGACCCATTTTCCCTATGTGCCCACAGGCTTGCCCAGTGGGAGCACTCCTGTCGGACACAGTGTCTACGCGCGGGGGCCAGAGGACATTTTGCTGTCCGCCCCACAGGCGGTCCCTGCCTGCAGGGGCACTCGGGGCCGTGCAGCACCAGCTATCGGGCGCTGCTGCGAGAACCATCGGGATGGTAGAATTACTCTTCAGAAATCTGCCTTAAAAAGCGCAAGATGCTCAGGGTTTGGATGGATGTGGGATTTTTTTCTGGGGGAGGCGGAACTCCATTAACCACAGAGGAGGGGGAAAACACAGGCCTACTGAGCGCTGGTTTAGGAAATTTAAGCCTTATATTGGCTTTTCGGAAGGCGTGTGCCATTGCCAAGGACGTCGAAGCCCGGCAGCCCCCGCTGCCCAGCCATCGGGCCGGGACTGTCCCTAAAACCCGACCCCGGCAGCTCAGGGGCGGCGCAATCGGCCGGTGCCCGGGGCCTACAGCGGGGATCAGCAGTGCCCACATCAAAGCCTTTTATTAAAATAGTAAAAGAGATAAAGGTTTAAAAGGTAAAGAATGAGATTTTCACAAACGCGCTCCTCTTGGCAGAGCTTTGGCTTCTCCTGACCCCAGCAGCCGCTCCCCCTCGCTGGCGGATGTTAACAGCCCCATTGAGCCTTTATGGGGCCTTAATGGCCCGGGCGAGGCGCGGTCGCCCAGCCCCGGGGCAAGCGGTCATCAGAGCTGTTTGGGCTCGGCGTACGGTTCATTCGCTTCGCCGTCCTCAGCCTTGGTGGGCTGGGGCCGGCTGCTGCCTCCTCTCCCCGCTGCGGCCTCCGAGGCCACCTTAGCCGGCCGGTGCCGCCGGTCATGGCGGCCGCCGGGCTGCAGGCCTGGCTGGGCCTAGCTGGGCTGCTGAGTCTGCCCTTGGTCTGCGGCCTGCCCCTGGCTCCTGGCTCGCGGGATGAGGTGATGGCGGCGGCCATGCAGCGGCTGCGGGAGGTCTTCGACATCGAAGAGGTGCCGCCCGACGTCCTGCCGCGCAAGAAGCCGCCACAGTTCATGGTGGATCTCTTCAACAAGGTGGCCGATGCCAACGGCATCACCCGCGCCCCGGGGCTGCTGGAGGGCGACGTGGTCCGCAGCTTCGAGGACCGAGGTGAGGCGGGGGCCGCCGGGGCCCGGCCGGGAGGGGTACGCGCGGTGCCGAGGGCTGCTTTGTGGCCGTCCTGCCGTGTCGCTGACGAAGGGGTCTCTTCCAGTTCGCGTGGACCAGTACCGCTTCTTCTTCGACATCAGCGCCATGGAGAAGGGCGAGCAGATGCTAAAAGCCGAGTTCAGGGTCTTCAAGCTGAAGAGGACACGCGTGCCCAGAAGGGCTGACTTAAAGCACTTTTGCAAAGTAAGTGGAGCAATAATTTGCCGGCTAAAATATTGACTTGTGCTTTCCGCTGTTAGCAATGCTGAAAATAAGGAGTGCAACCGCTTACCACAAACCTGCTTTACTTTCACTCGATGGCCGTCCTCACTTTGCCGCCCACCCGCAAAGACACGAGGCTGTGGCAGCCTTGGCCCTAATCGCCTTTTCGGGAGTTTGAAACATAGAATCATAGAATAGTTTGGGTTGGAAAGGACCTCAAAGATCATCGAGTTCCATCCCCCCCTGCCATAGGCAGGGGCACCTCCCACTAGATCAGGCCGCTCAGTGCCTTGTCCAGCCTGGTTTGAACACCTCCAGAGAGGGGGCATCCACAACCTCTCTGGGCAACCCGTTCCAATGCCTCACCACCCTCACTGTAAAGAATTTCTTTCTTATGTCAAGTCTAAATCTACCCCCCTCCAATTTACATCCATTGTTTCTAGTCCTCCCATCCCATATCATATTAAAAAGTCCTTCCCCATTTTGAAATTCAAGTCGACATTTGTCTGCTTGAGACAATTAAAAAAAACCCAAAAAACCGATTTGGGATCCACAGGAAAATGGGGCAAATGGGATCTGAAGGAGTGGAAGTCTTGGACTGCATCAGATGTACAAAACAGAAAGGGACCGTCGGGACATTTTTCAATAGTACCAAACAGTCCAGTATCCTTTCTCTGAACACATGTAGAAATAGATGCATGTACTGATACTCAATTTTCTGTTAAGCTGTTGGAAACCATTTTTTCAAGGCTCAGGGGGGACCTCAGTAGCTTCTCAATACCTGAAGTGGGCTACGGAAAGGATGGGGTAGGACTTTTCAATAGGATAGAGGATGGCAGGACCAGGACTAATGGATGCAAATTGGTAGAGGGCAGATTTAGGCTGGAGATAAGAAGGAAGTTTTTTCTTGAGAGGGTGCTGAGGCATTGGAATTCTTGAGAGAGGTTGTGGATTCGCCCTCCCTGGAGGTGTTTAAGGCCAGGCTGGATGAGGCATTGAGCAACCTGATCTAGTGAGAGGTGTCCCTGCCTATGGAAGGAGTTTGGAACTAGAAGGAACTAGATGGTCTTCAAGGTGTCTTCCAACCCAAACCACTCTATCATTCTATGATTCTGTGATTTGGAATGATAATACCGTTTCCAGCTATAATATGGCAGAAATGCTCATAATCTTCATACTCTTTGTTTTGCTAGAGTTAACTTCTTACTCCTTTGTTATGTTGTTCACGTCAAGGTGGAAGTGTATGAGCTCTTGGAGAGTGGAAATAAGACACCAAAAAAACGTCTCATTGCATCAAGATTGTTGTCGCTGTATTCAGAAGGGTGGCAAGTATTTAATGTTACGCAGACGGTAAGCAAGAGATTTCTGACTTTCCATATTACCTCCTCTGCAGACTTTGTTTGTTAAAGATTTGCTTTGTAGATACCCTTAAAGTAAAACGGGTTGTGAATGCTTTCCATAGCAAAAAAACAAACAAACAACAAAACCTTCACACAAAATAAACCACCAACAAACATAACGTGGTTGAAAACATACGGTTTTTGTTGCCACAGCATTATAATCAGTCTGAACATTGCACGCTTGGACAATTGGTTGAATTTCCATCTTAAGTCATGTGCTTGGGAATGGCCCATCCTTACCTATTACTCTGTAATCATAACAATTAGATAAAGTAAATTTCCTTGATTGGGAGTTAATTTCCTCCGATGTCATGTTTGTTAGATGTAAACGAGTTTTAATGATATGGAAAGGCTGGAGAGTTCAGTTCTTATTACTCTTTTATTAAGATTGCTGTGGATAATAAATTCCTGGATAAAATCAGAGAGGGTGTGTTTTAATGTTAATTTTAATTCCTAGACTCACTCACCTATTCAGTAGTAGATTCTCTGAAATTAATTATCTTCCTGTAAATGTAGCTTTGGGGAATGTATGTGGAGTTTTTTTCTTTTTTAATGTTGAATTACTAGTTTAAATATTAAACTCAGCTGCATCTCAGGTCTACGGTTACCTCACTTTTGTCATAATCTATGTTCTTAATGCTCTCATAGCTTGTTGCTTGTTCACTTTTCTCTTAAAAATATTGGTTAATCTGTAACAAGAATACTGAAATAATAGTTTCGTTTCTTTTTCATTACCAGGTTTCTAAGTGGGTTGGAGACAGCAGCTCCAACCATGGCTTTTTGATAACTACCACACATGTATTCAACGACAGAATTGAGCACAACCTGGTTAAGTTTGCTAAAAGCCAAGGTGCTTTTCAGGAGAGCAGAAATGCTCTCCTTGTCCTCTTCACGAACAGTAACAAACGGAGGTCTTCCAGCTTTGTACCGTCTTCCACAAGTAAGTTCCATTACGAACAGCACCTCTGTTTTAGAATCCAAACTTCCTGTCCATCTTCTGTTACCACCTTCTGCTCTCTCATGTTTACTTCATTGCATTATTTACTTGGAGTGTTAAACAGGTTTGATGTATGACTTGATCACCAATGAGAGTCTGATTTGATAGTTCTTGCTAGTAGGTCACCCACCAGCCTCTCCCCTCTGTAAGAAATATTCATAAAGCCTAGGAAGAGAATCATAGAATCATAGAATAGTTTGGGTTGGAAGTGACCTTAAAGATCATCGAGTTCCAACCCCCCTGCCATAGGCAGGGACACCTCCCATTAGACCAGGCTGCCCAGTGCCCTGTCCTGCCTAGTCTTGAACACCTCCAGAGAGGGGCCATCCACAACCTCTCTGGGCAACCTGTTCCAGTATTTCACCACCCTCACTGTAAAGAATTTCTTTCTTAGGTCTAGTCTAAATCTACCCCCCTCCAATTTACATCCATTGTTTCTAGTCCTCCCATCCGATATTATGTTAAAAATTCCTTCCCCTGCCTTTCTGTAGGACCCCCTCAGGTACTGATAAGTTACTATGAGGTCCCCTCTGAGCCTTCTCCAGGCTGAACAACCCCAACTCCTTCAGCCTGTCTTCATAGGACAGTTGGTCCAACCCTTTGATCATCTTCGTGGCCCTTCTCTGGACCCTCTCCAATAGCTCAATATGCTTCCTGTGTTGAGGGCTCCAGAACTGGACGCAATACTCCAGATGTGGTCTCACCAGTGCCTGGTTTATTTTGTTTATAAAGGAGCGGGAGTTCTGGGTTTTTTTAATTACTGTTTATTCTGGTTTCGTGGTGGTAGAGTTAGCATGGAAATTCGAGTTTAGGCTAAAAAAGATCGATCACCTCGAAAACTTTGTGAAAATGCAGGTAAAGCAACTGTAAGTAGCGTTATTAAGCAGAGCTTTCAAGAGTAAAAGCAGGTGTTAAATAAGCAATTTAAACATCCGTGTCCTCGAATTGGTTTTTAAGATCCTATTTAACTTCAGTGACTGATAATCCTTGTGACTAAAGGCTGCTTTCATCAAAGGAAACGCCCTCATCCCTTGAATTACAAAAACTCGTATCTCACCTCTCCCATTGATGTTCAAGTAAAACCAGATAAATCTGGATTTTAGATCCTTATAAATTCAAAAGAGCAAAAGCTCTCAGAAGCAGTAGAAATGGTTCTGGTTTGGATTTGCAGAGTTGCCAGGTAAGCTGTTGTATTTGCGTACTAGAAAGAAATTAAAGGTAGGAATTAAATCACTGAAGTCGGTGATAAAAATTAATGGAAACCAAATGTCACTATATAAAATAAATTTTTTATAGTGAAATCTTGCATCCTAATTTAATAGTCATCAGGCTCCGTGTGGAATACTATACCAGAACTGAAAATCAGTAACTCTTTTATTAGTTAAGAAACTCCCACCTGTTGTTTGTGCTCAATGAATCTGCACAGTTTATTCTTCTGCTGGCCTGTGTGTCGGTAGTTTTCAGCCTCTCTGCATAGATCTTAGGATCTCCATGGATATTTGTCAAGGCTTATAAGGAGATACTTTTAAGAAATCAGACCTATTGTCAGCAAGCTTAATTTTATAGCAGAGTACCATAAAGTAGTGGCATTTTTTCAGATCTAAAACCTGAAAAATATTTTTTAAAGTACTGTCATGAAGAAGGTCCCCCCTGTTTTGCAACCATGTGGGTAGAGCTCCTGGGAGGAAAATATTGGAGAGGAAAAGCCTGTGATCTCCATCCTCTCTCTGTTAGCACTGCTCTGCTTAATCTCTGGTATAGGAATGGCTGGTCATACCAGTCTGACCAGATTTATCCCTAAAAAGCGTCTGTGGGGTTCACAAAATGTGTTTGGTATATCATCAATCTTTTCCTTTGTATTTCTTCTGAATTTGGGCTTTTCAAACCACAAAGTGGCATTTTTTTTAAATAGTAGTTGAATACACACCACATCCCTTAGGGTATTTTCACAGTTAAATGTGAATTTTAAATCTACCCTGAATACACAGATGTGAATTTAAGGAATAGGCTTTCATGCAGATTACAGTACTTAGGAAATTAATTTATTTTCAGAAAGATTAACACACAGCTTCCTTTCAGAACCAGAAATGAACTCTGCAAAAAATGATGTTTCGCGTGTGCCTCGTGAAGCACAGACTGTGGAAAGAAGCAACATAAGTATGGCCAGGAGACCTCGAGATGCTGGAATCCTTTCTGCTAAAAGCCAGGTAGCAGTATGTCATCGAAGGGAACTCTACGTAGACTTCCGTGCTATTGGCTGGTCAGGATGGATTATTTACCCAAGTGGATACAATGCATTTTATTGCAGAGGATCCTGTCTCTTCCCCTTGGGAGAAAGTCTAAATGCAACAAACCATGCTACAGTTCAGTCCATTGTCCATACACTTAAACTGTCTCAGGATGTCAGCACGCCCTGCTGTGTGCCAGATGAGCTGAAGTCCCTCAATCTTCTCTACTTTGATGACAAAGAGAATGTGGTCCTTAAAAATTATAAAGACATGGTGGCAACAAAGTGCGGCTGTCATTAGAAGTCTTTTTGTCTGCATTTGGCTTCCACCTGGACTCAGTTCCTCATTTGCCACTGGATTCAGTTCCTCGCTTGACATTACAAGGAAAATGGCATTTTAGATCACAGATGAGAGACAGAAGCTCACCTGTGGTTAAAATGCTTCTCTCGCCATCGCTGTGTGGAAAGGCTTTTGAAGAACCATCTTTAGAGCATCTGAAGGATTGTACTGACCTACATGGAGAGCTCTTTGAGTGCCTGCACACCAGGAAAAGAAAATGTTGAAAACTAGAGCTTGCTATGTGAAGGAGTTGAAACATGACAAATTGAGCATTCAAATTAAGGTCTTGTTTGTATATTGAGGAATGGAATTTCATAAGATTTGACAGGCATGGGTTCCCTCTTCAGTCCATACCAGGATGCAAATATCTTACTCAGTTTTGACTGCATGCTCCAGTGGGAGTGTATACTCCTACATTAAGCTTTCAGTATGGATACGTGTTTGCCCAGAGCTAATCTCAGAGGCCTCTACCACTTGTAGCTTGTTCAATACCTGGAACTGCACTTTTCACTCTTGGTTTTTATGCAGCTCTACTAAATGGAGAGGCCTCTTGCTAAGTCCCCCTGGGACTTGCTGGCCAATCTGAATAAGGTCATAGATCAGTGTTTGTCTGGGAATCGGCAAATTTAGATTTGTATTCAGGGCTGCATCTCTTTATGATGAGGGGTCAACTAGTCCTCCTCTTGTAAAATCATTCTTCTTCACCATGGTCTGCTGTGGCTGTTGGGCAGTGTGGCAGCAGAGATTGCCTTTCTGTATTGAAACAGTGGATGTGCAATAGGATCCTAGGTTTCGGTCAGAATCTCCATACTTTGACAGGAAGAAGACCATAAAGCTTTGTAAGTCTGTGAGAGAATGCTGGATGTTGACCTTATCCTGTATCTGAGGAAGGTTTGATGGAAGATGCTCACAAACCTTGAAGAACAAGACACAGGCTTGGAAAGAGATTCATGATCCCCTTTAATGCAGGTAACCAGTCCATTGCAGTACCTCAAACAACTCATTGAGCTGTAACTTAAGCCTAGTTTGGTTTCTCATTCTCCTTGAAGGAGGCAGACTTCACTCAGAACCTGACATCTTTCATGGGTAGAATGGAGAATTTTTACTCCAATGAAATTAAAAATAATAAAAAAAAAAGAAATATTTATGTACATGATTTTCTTCCTGTAAATATTGATGTCTGTAATAAATTTATTTTATTTAAAATCCAAACACTTGAAGTATATTAACTTAATCTTTAATATAAAATGAATGTAACATGACATTTGTCTGGCTTTTTGTGTTGTATTTGAATATCCTTCCTGGAGTCATGAGTCAAATACTTTTCCAGAAGAGGGAACATTTGCAATGGCTTCAGTGGATCCTGTATGGAGAGCTCTGACTCCCTGAAAAAGAGTATTATGGATAAGCTGAATCAATGTGTCTCCAAGAAAGATCCAGGAATTATTCCTGAAATGAAGCTTGCATTGGAGCTTCTTCTAATTCACTGGAGCTAGGCACAGAGATTAAAGCTCTTTGGGTTTGTCACATATGGCACTTAGAACAAAGTCTACCTCAGGAAGGTCTTGAACTTAACATACCTGAGATGGTTTGTATTTTCTTGATGTTTAAGACCTTTTTTTCATGCATATTGCAGAATCTTGGGATGTTTTCATTAAAGTTTCAACAAATTAGAAGGCCAGGACAGAAGAAATACTGTTACTCACATATGGATGAGGAGGCTGTGCCCCTGATGTGTAGGCTCAGCTTGTGCTTCTTAGAACTGCAGCTTGGGGTGGGTGTAGTAGGGGTGATTTAAGACAAGGGTTTGGAATGAAAGAAGGACATGCATGGGTTAGTGTGGAGAGAAGGGAGTTCTGCACAATTGTTCCTCTGTAGTCTGATTTGTAATAAAACAACCAATTTTCTTTTTGATAATTTTACTTTGCAGTTAAGCCTCTTCTAACTAACTGAATTCTCTGAAACTGTGGAGACAGCATTGGCTCTTAGCAGTAAGACCAAGGAATAGTGCCGAGAGAGGCTCTGGCTTACACCTACTGCTGAAGCAAGCAGCTGGGTGCAGCTCACTCAGTCATTTTCCCTGCTGGAGGGTTGGAAGCTGTAGAGGGGTCACAACTGTGGGGTGGAGCAGACGAGGCAGGTGAACCAAAACTGACCCACAGAATAATCCATCCCATCTACATCATGCTCAGTATAAAAGCTTGAGGGATCAAAGGATCAGGTCTCTCTTCAATGGCTAGCATCCAAGAAGGGCTCTGCCCATTTGTCTGCCTTTGATCCCAGCACTTATGTCCCTGAATCCAGTTCCAGAGCTCAGCTTCAGCCGCCTCAGGGCCTTTCCCAGAGCCTGTGAGCAACCTGACTGTCATCCTGGAGGCTCTAAATCAGTTTTGTGTATTTTCTGTATGTCATTATTTTTTATTATTGTTTTAATACTTTCATTAAAGTAGTTTAGCTTCTTCTAAACTCATGTCTTTCTTCTTCCTCTCCTTGGAGTAAGAGGTGTGGGAGACCATCTGTTGTTCACCTCAGTGGCTGGTGGAGCCCAAACCACTGTACTCCGGGTGGCTGCAGAGGCTGCTGCATCAGTGGAGCTACAGTACTTCCATATCAGAACAGCTCCAAAAACAAGTCTTTCTGCTGGGAGCAGCAGTTAAAGCAGAGGAGATGGTGCTCAGTCCAGGCAAATGGCCATGTATGCCTATATGAAACTATTGTGTAAGAGGATGGAGAAAAGAGTTTTGATCATGATACATGGTAGAGTGCAATAGGAATACAGCAGCAGAGTGGTGCTAAGTGCTGCATCAGCCACACCCAACCATTGGATGCCAAGCTGTTGGCAAAGGGATCTTGGAAAGCGTAAAGGATTGTGATCTCACTTTGCTGGTTTATTTCCCAGGCTGCTGTTTTGCACTCTCTCACTGCAGAACTAGGTAACTGTGGTGTTTCCAAGTCTATAGGAACCATTCTCTGGGTGTAGGAAAACATATCCCAAAACATATCCCCAGAGAGAGTCCAGTCAAAGGTCTCCTCTGGATGTTGACTTCAGATGATGCCTCTGCTTCTTGTGGTGCGACCCCAGAGAACTGAAGCCAAAAGTTTTCATTGTCAAATAATGCTGTGCAAAGGACTGGATTTGGAATGGGCTGTCAGAGGTGGGCTCTGCATTCAACACAGTCCAGTCTTCTGACTTGACAAGTGTTTTTAGCATCATCAGCTATGTATCATAGAATGGGTTGTGTTGGAAAGAGACATTTAAAGGTCATCTACTCCCACCTCTGCAATGAGCAGGGACATCTTCAACTATAATCAGCTGCATCTGTCACTGCTCGACTCAGAGAATCACCTATTTTTTTCCATTTTTAAGGATACCTTAATGGGTTCCTTCAGGAAGAAAAAAAGAAAAGGAAAACTTTCTATTCAAAAGCAAGAGTAATTAATAAATAAATGGTGGGCGCACTGAATATTAGCTAGCATAGTGCTGTGCACAATAGGTGAAATATGCACAGTCAAGTTAGGAGCACTCTAGTTTTGCACACATTAAATTATATTTTTTTCTATGCCACTCAACATAGTCTCATTATGCCCCATTAAACCATGATAATTAAAACAAAATATATTGGAATTGTTTATCCTGGACTTTGTAAGGAAATTAGGTTCATAATAATGCCAAGGGAAAAAAATTTACACTGCACCAGCACTTGTCATTAGAATAACAATTAAGCATAAGTATTCATCTTTTTTTTTTTTTTAAAAACAAGGATATATTTTTATTAACTGAAATATGAAAAATAATCAATGCTACACTTTGGAATCTTGGNTGCTGTGCAAAGGACTGGATTTGGAATGGGCTGTCAGAGGTGGGCTCTGCATTCAACACAGTCCAGTCTTCTGACTTGACAAGTGTTTTTAGCATCATCAGCTATGTATCATAGAATGGGTTGTGTTGGAAAGAGACATTTAAAGGTCATCTACTCCCACCTCTGCAATGAGCAGGGACATCTTCAACTATAATCAGCTGCATCTGTCACTGCTCGACTCAGAGAATCACCTATTTTTTTCCATTTTTAAGGATACCTTAATGGGTTCCTTCAGGAAGAAAAAAAGAAAAGGAAAACTTTCTATTCAAAAGCAAGAGTAATTAATAAATAAATGGTGGGCGCACTGAATATTAGCTAGCATAGTGCTGTGCACAATAGGTGAAATATGCACAGTAAAGTTAGGAGCACTCTAGTTTTGCACACATTAAATTATATTTTTTTCTATGCCACTCAACATAGTCTCATTATGCCCCATTAAACCATGATAATTAAAACAAAATATATTGGAATTGTTTATCCTGGACTTTGTAAGGAAATTAGGTTCATAATAATGCCAAGGGAAAAAAATTTACACTGCACCAGCACTTGTCATTAGAATAACAATTAAGCATAAGTATTCATCTTTTTTTTTTTTTTTTAAGAACAAGGATATATTTTTATTAACTGAAATATGAAAAATAATCAATGCTACACTTTGGAATCTTGGTTTAATCAGAACATCATATGTTTAGGTGGCATTCCAAAAAGCAACAGCAAGTGTTTTAATGAGAATAGAGGTTGTCTTCTGCACGGACAGTCTGGAAAAGAAGTGGTGACACAGGTTATGTGTTCTTAGACCATGTTGCATCACAACAGCACAAGGACAAAGCAAGGCTGGTAGCAAACATAACTGTACCAACAAGGAGGTCATTAGTTCATCTTGCCCTGGGGAAAAGGAAGAGAAAGGAGTAACTGCACATTTCTGGATGTCACCAAGAGTGTCGACATCCCCCGAGGCTGAAATTTGGAGGGATACAGAGGGAGAGTGTCCTGTTACAGGACTGTGGACCCTGCGGCATCTGTCTCCTACCTCCAGCTCGAAGCCTCGCGGTGCAGATCTATAGCAGGCGGGGCTTTCTGATCGAGCACAGCTGGGGCTGGCAGCCGAGTGTCCCACAAGCTGTCCAGGGTGGTGCACAGTGCTCAGCTCTGCACATCCAGCTCTGCTGCCTTGGCTCTCTGACAGCTCATGGCTCTCTGCATCCCCTCCACGGCGTGAGACTAGAGTGAATCTCCTCTGCTCGATAACACACCTTGCAATTTCTACCCACAGGCACGTGGAAAGCAAGGATTTTAGAGGCAGAAAGACTCAGATAATGCCTAAGGAGATAATCTAACTCCTCCTTAAAGTTGGAGAGCTAATTTCAAATCTGTGATAAGGAGCTAATAAGGCCTAGATTTGGAGCCAGAAGAGGTACAGGTATGTATCTTTATCGTGAATGGTGAAGAAAGCACCAAACCTGACCCTGACAAAACTACAGTGGGGTGATAATGGGATCTGAGTACATTGTGAGGAACATCTAATGGTCAAGAGCACAAATCCACGAGCGATCAGATTTTCACCATCTCCTTTTCATAGAAACATTTGGTTTAAGTGATTTATCTGGTGCTCCTGTCGATGTCAGGAAGGAGTTTTTTGACATGGAAGCAGAGGAAGCAATTGCTCTCAGGAAAAAGGTAAAATTAGGCCTCTTGTTTAGCTGGTTGGGTTTTTTTTTTCAGTCAGCACACATTCATCAATTTGACTGATCATAGTAACAAAGCCTCAAGTTCTCTAGTCTTGTTCTTCAGGGAGGGACAAATAAAATTCTATATTAACTTATGAAAAGGTAGAATAATTAGCCATACCTTCATTTGAAGATCTGCCTGATAGCTGCCATGCCAAAATTACTTCCTTCTTGTGTAGTTTTGCTGCTCTGATAGAGATTTACTAAAGCATCCCCAGACTAGCCTGGTTTTAATTTTTTTAACAACTTAAAAAAACAAAAAAAAACCCAAAAAAAAACCAAACTAAGAATGCCTATAAATGCTACAAAAATAAAGAAAACTATGCCTCTATTTTCAGATTGAGAATACAGCTGTTTAATACTTTTTATTGATGAAGAGCGTAACAGGATCCTGTGCATTTTGCTGCTTTCTTTTCCAATGATGCCAATACACAATCCTTAACCAAGGAAATGCTGGGAATATCCTGGGGTGGGTAAGGTAGAAAGGACCATTTTAAGAAAGCTGGCCTGGGATGTTTTCCTTTGTCAGGGTGGGGGAGATAAGCTGTACGAGCCTGCCCTGAGGAAACCGGGACACAACAGTCTGTAAACAGCTGAAGAGCTGGGTTGTGCCCGCTCCGCTCAAGTGGCGTTCAGAAGCCGACCGAGCTGTCCCCAAACTGCCTAGGCTAGTTACTGGGGCTTCTGGTTGCCCTATGAGAAATGGGGCATTTATGTGCTTTACTTAGAATCATAGAATGGTTTGGGTTGGAAGGGACCTTAAAGATCATCAAGTTCCATGCCCCTGCCACGGGCCCAGATACCTCCCACTAGACCAGGTTGCTCAGTGCCTCATCCAGCCTGGCCTTAAACACCTCCAGAGAGGGGGCATCCACAACCTCTCTGGGCAACCTGTTCCAGTCTCTCACCATCCTCAGTGTAAAGCATTTCTTTCTTATATCTAGCCTGAATCTACCCTCTTCGAATTTGCATCAGTTATTTCTAGTCCTGCCATCCCGTATCTTATTAATAAGTCCTGCCCCACCCTTTCTGTAGCTCCCTTCGGTTATTGATAAGCTACGAAGTCCCCTCCTGAGCCTTCTCTTCCCCAGGCTGAACAAACTTAAAAGACCGTGGAGAATATTATTTGATTCATAGCCCTGGAGGTTGCCCCCTGAAAAGAGAGAGGAGAAGCTGGATGCACGTATTTACTTCCAGGGCTTTCCTACATTTCCTGCCTAACCCTGAAGATTGCCCCCGGTCCCTTCCGGATCACCCTTCTGTTCACCGATGGGCACGTACCTGCAGAGGCAGCCTCCCTCCTGGTTCACCCCAAACTATGATGCTATTCAATCACAAGTGAGGTGGAGCGCTGGGGGCTCATTTGGGAACATTGCCACATCCAGGGGATGCCTTTCAATGGCTCTGTGCAAAAATATGTCACACCTACGGCGTTTCTCCCCTTTTGGCCTTGAGTGTAGCTTACCTCTGAGGAGAGCAGTTAGCAGGTGTGAATTGACCTTTGGTGAATGAAACAATTGTGCCTTAAAGCAGGTAATTAAATGTTTTTGTTCTTGCCGCGGGGCTTATTGCTAGAAACTATTCACAAAGAGAGACTACGAACTTTCTGTTGCCACAAGGATTTGTGTAGCTGTAGATTCAGTCGAATACTAAATGCCCTAATTCAGAGCCAGATCACGGCCTGTCTTTGTTCTGAAAAGCAAAAGCTGTTAAATTTTTCCTGTTAGTGGGAAAATGGCTTGTTACGAAGAGGAAAAATTATTAATCTTTAACGGAAATCATGATTAGGAGATTCTGGAAATCCAGGATTCATGACACAACGTGGCATTATAGCATAAATCCCGGTACACTTGTTCCTATATGCTAAAATATTCTTGCTCGGTTTACTGTCAGGTTGAAGGGGGCTGCCGGGCAGCACAAAACCTCTGCGTGTTCTTAAAAATTAGTACAGACTCCGTGCTGTGAACAACTGATCGTCTGTGTAAAATTTTCTGCCGAATGTGCTGAGATGGTGTTGGTAGCCATGGCACCGTGTGCTACAAAGATATAAGTAAAAGAATTAAGTATAAAACCAACCTAAGCATTGGGAAAACTTTCCCGGCAGTTGAAAGTCCCACAGGCCAAAGTGATGCTAGAACTAATTGTGGACCATCACTGCTGTTCGCAGGATTCCTGTGTTACTGTAGAAGCCGAGGCCCTAAGTATGAAGTGACAAGGGTTTTGTAGTTCAAAATTAGAACTAGAACAGATTATGTCACCCCCCCAAAAAAAAAGAATTGGGCAATAGGACCTCAACCTCTGATTTCCTGACTGGAGAGACAAGACATTTGCTAAGCAAAAACATTTCTTTAAGAAAAAAACAACTAAACATAAGCATGCTAGATACTAACTTAACTGGATTAATCAATATTTTTGAGAATATTATATTGTAGTCAATTATGTTTTGTCTGATCAAAGAAAAATAAAAACAGTTCAACTGATACATATTTCAAGGCCCAGTTCCTGCAAAGTTCCGAGCATCTGAAAAAATCCCAAATCCATGGAAGAATAAGGACTGCCAAAATAAAGTGAAAACCTAAATCTGAGATATCTTTTAATTTTTAGCTATGATCTCCACAGCTTTCAATGTTCCAGTAGCTCTTGTTATCTTTTAGGCAATAGGAAATCACTTTTCTGCCTATGACCAGGGTAAACAATGTCAATAGTTAACATTAACATTTACATAGGATCTATTCAATTTTTAAAAACATAGTATTCTGGTAAATCAGGGCAGCTGCTTCTGGAAACAACTTATCTCCATAGGTAAGGTCAAATGGTTAAAATGTGTGAGTTGCTCTCTTCTGCACTTGTTGTCCATTACAGACAAGTTGAGTAAATCAATTAGTCTTTCTGTGTCTCATTTTCCTACCTTAAAGTAATGCTACTACTTTTTCTCACTTTTAATGCTGCTCCCTTGGAAGTCTTTTCTCACAAATCTTGTTTAGAAGACTTGTTTTAGTGGGAAAAGAGCGCATCTGGGAAGGGAGATCTTTATGTGAAGTCTTCATTAAAAATCCCAGACAATCTCCTGAAAATCAGTGTTGTTTTGTCTCAACAAATCCTGACATAGTCCCAGTCTGCATTCTCAAATGGGGATGAGGGATCAGGCATTGGTTTGATAAAGGCACAGCTCCAAGCAGAGAACAGTTGCTACTGAATAAGTCACCTGGCAGACTGATCCTCTGTACTGTGGGAGATGCTACTGGGTACCTTCCTACTCTCCACAGAGCGGGAAGGTTCTCTTAGACACAATACTGTATGGCAGGTGGGGAAGATGTATGTCTATCTGCTTGAAACTTGGTGTCACCTGGCTTGAATACTTGATTGAATGACTTCTCAGTAGTATGTAATTTAAGCTGATATTCTTCTCCTCCCATGTCATGGCACTTCTTCTGCCATATCCTTTCTCTCCCAGTTTCATTGGTTGTTCAGCTCTGGCCCAGGCTTTGATTGGAGATTTTCCTCTTCAGTGTTTTGTATTCTTGTAACTAAGAATCATTTAATTTCAGTCCCATCATTAGCTTTCAAACGAGGAAAAAAACAATCCAGTCTGTGTAGTACAATTTAGAGAGAAGAAGAGAATTTTGAAAATTCTTTTCTTTTTTTTTTTCTAAAGAAGATATTTAAGCCTTACTTTCCTTATAAGTGGGACTAGCAACTGTAAAAGTTCAATTACCAGAATGCATTTACTCTGTAAATTTTAAACCTTCTGTAGCTGGTATAACAGGCACATGCAGTTGAGTCTAATTGCTGCTTTTCAGCTTGGCCTAATTGCTGCTCTGATTTGCTGTCGCCTACCTCTACAAGCCCATGTTTCATTACATTTTGCCCTTGCTTCTGAAATCTTAAAATCCCTATGGGGAAAAATAGATTACAGTGATCCAGTGCTTTTGTGTGTGAACTGACAATTCTTTCTCCCCTTTACTTTTCTCTGTCCACATATGAGCAATAAAATACAGTCGTTTGACAGAGATGTATTGTTTACACCAAAATACCTCTTATTTAGGCAGGCATAACTGCTTTTGAACTCTCTAGGAGTTTTACATAAACTCTGAATGAAAACAGCAGTGGGATAAAATCAGCTCAAAGCTATTTTCGTAACTTAATTGGGTTGTTTATACTACAAAACTGTTATTGCCAGTCTGTGCTCAGAATTACAAAGGTCTTTCCCACAGAATATGTCAACATTTTCCATAGAAAATCATTTAAATAAAATCTATTGAAATATAGAAACCTCATGTTTTTAGCTTTAAATAAGCTATTCAGTCATCATAAAAAAAGCCTCTAATGTCTCCTGCAGCTTTGATTTCAAACACATCACATTCTTCATTAAAGCAATCATTGTTAAAACAGAGGGACATAAAGCAACATAGGATTTATTCCTTCATTAAACTGATGATCCGTATATGAAGCCAATTAACATTATGAGTCTGGTGAACATCAAGTGTAAAGAGGTTACAGAAAATTAAAAGCAGTCACCTTGGTCTTTAGATAAAGAAAGAACACTTTTACATTATAAATTATAAGAGTGTCCAAGCAGGACAAATCGGCAAATTTGGTTAATTGGAAAATACATTTTACTGCACATGAATTAGTGTAAAATAACCTTTTATCTAATAGCCTTTTTTTTTTTTGTAGTCAGTATTGGGAATCATGGGAAAGGAAGCGTTGGGACATGGAGAGACAAGGAAAGTGCTGGGACATGGGGAGACAAGAGAGTAATTTCATCAAACTTGAGCCATGCAGACTTCCCTGAGTTTTACAAACGATCTCTTCAAATCTGGGTGCTCTCAAGGAAAATGTCCATTTTGCTCCTCAGTTTAGTCCAGGGTTTTGTTGTCACAGGAGGAGACTAAGAGGAGGCGTGGTTGTGTGTGCAGCACAGGACCTGTTCTGCGTTCAGATACCAAAAATCAGCATAATGTCTGTCCAGGATGATATTTAATTGGACTTTTCCTTATAGACCTAGTAACTAATATTGATGTAATTATAGTAATTGTATTTGTAGCAATAATGATATTATTTATAACATTGATAATATTATCAACAATAATACTGATAATGGCAATAATTATATTTTTTAAGCGTATGTTATAGTCATTTGAAGGACTTTGCAAGACTGTGGTTCCCTTTTTCTGTGTGTTATTTCCTTCTTTAGCTTGTTTTAATGCTTGCCTTTGACAGTCAGGTGAAGAAGCTACCAGAGGAACACCAGCCGTAACCCAAAGGCGATTTACTATTTTGGCTTTTTTTTTCCCCCTGTGGTCCCAGGTTGGTAGGGCAATGCACACAGAAGGGCAGTGGCGGGAGGCCCCGGTGGCGGTGGGACAGCAGCCCTTCCTGATGCAGGGGATTCCCCGAGGCCCGGGGAGGGAGGGATCAGTGCTGCGGTGCGGTGCGGTACAGTGGGGTGCGGTGCAGTGAGGTGAGGTGAGGTGAAGTGAGGCGAGGCGCGGTGCGGTGAGACGCGGTGCGGTGCGGTGCGGTGAGACGCGGTGCAGTGCGGAGGGCTCTCTCCGGGGTCCTGAAAGGCGCCCCCGGGGCAGCAGCAGCCCAAGAAGCGCGGTGGGGACTGCGGAACGCTAACTTTCAATTATGCTGATCCCACGTTTCTCACGTTAAAATTAAAGAGACGCCGAGCTGGATTTGGGGGGCGAGAGTGTGTGTGGAGGATTATCTATTACTTAGTTATCTCCTTGTTTTGCAGCTGCCGCTCCGTGGGAGAAAGTTGAGCTCTCTCCCGCCTCACAATCCTTCATGCTTCTGTTTAAAAAGGAGCGACTCGGAGCGCTTCCCTCTCTGCCTCTGCGATGAACTCACAATCTTCAAACTGCTGCTGGGGAAACTGAGTCTTGGAGCCTAGACAGCAATGCAGCCCCCTGACTAGAGGGAGGCCTGAGCGCGCCATAATGAAGTTATTATTATTTTATTAGAGGTTCTTATAATAAAACCCTTGCTCTCACTCTCTTCCCGACGTCAGAGCAAAAGGAAAAGGCACATCTGTCTCTGTGCAAAGGAATCCTTCAGTTCCGCCCATGCGTGGATTTGAAAGCTCGGGGTGGAGAGCTGGCAGGGGACATCCAGAGTCTGAGTTACACTCTTGTTTTTAAGGTTAATTGACCTAAAGCTTGTGCTGCTATTTAATGAGTGCAGTAGGATTGAGAACCTTGGTATTGCATCTTGCACGGTGCTGTAAAAGCCGTCTCAGTTCACAGTACACTTTGCTGCTCAGGGGCTTGCCTGGATGGTAAGTCAATGTCTGTTGTCAAGCATCAATAGCCCCAAAAGCATTTATATATCTGTTTACTTGTAAATACATGTCTTTATATAAATACGTTTTATTGCAGCTTTCTATATCTAGCACTAGTGCACTAAAATTACAGGTGATTGAATAAGATCCGGTCATATCAAATTAATTTGGATCTGGAGTACAATTAATTTTTTCCTTTCTTTGCCAAAATAATGCTTTACAGGGCTGAAATATAACTTCTGCTTGGGTGGACTTGAGGGGAATTTCCTTATCTTTGCCCAGTGTGACAGGTAGATAGAGCAGGAGGTGTTTCTAAGGCTTATTCGTGTTCATTTAATTAAATGTTATATGCAGAATAAGCCTGCAAACGTCATCGTCATTTCAAAATCTCTATCTCTTTCTGCACCTGTATCATCATTACCCATCTCCTTTGCTTTGATATGAAGTGCTATGTCTTTAAACTCCCACCAGATCCAGAAGAGCCTTGTGTAGATTTGCTCGCCCTTCCTGCATTGAACATTACAATGTTTATAAAATATTAAATTTGTGTAGTCTGCCGGAGAACCAATTGTTCCAAAATAAAATCAGCAGTCTAGACGAAACATAGACACCAGAACTTATCAACAGTTGTCTGACTTACATCTTCTGATGCATCTTGAGTGGGTCATAATACCAACTTTATTTTCAGTGGTGCATAAATTAATTACACGCATTTAATAACCAAAATATCATTATATTCCCCCTTTAATATCATAAAGGCTTTACGCCAGGGAAGCACTTAATGTGCAGGGGGCCATAACAGGCTATTATCCTTGTGTAATGCTATTACAGAACCAATTATGCGCCATTATACTTGCTTTTTTGCAGTTTATGCGATTTGATCCGATCCCACGTCCCTGACTTGAAAATTTCATCTGGGTACTTTAAAGTCTAATTTTCACCCGTGCTGAGGCAGGGGCCATCTCTCTCCGCCGAGCCCACGTCCCGGATGCCTTTTAAAAGTGATTGCGAAGGGTCCCGCCGCATATCATTCGCAGCCGGGAAGCGAGCATAAATCTACAGACCCCTCGCTGTGAACAAAATCAAACTTTGCCGTGCTACGAGCGCTGGGAAAGGCGAAGCGTGTGCGGAACGGCCCCCCCAAATCCATCCCTGCGGCGGACCCCGGGCGCGGCGAGGCAGGGCTGTCCCCGCGGGAGCACCCCGGGGCGGGGCGGGTACCGACCCACGCAGCGCCAAGGCGCAGAACATAACGGGATTTTGGTGCCGCTCTTCGCATTCCTGATGTTTGCTGAGAAATGACAGGGTTTTTCTCTTGATTTTTTTTTTTAACCGACTTCTTTTTTTATTATTATTTTTTTCTCCTGCTCTGCACACCACGTGAGCCATTTGTAGGGCCCAATAGACCTATCCAAGTTACCCATTGTAGACAGCGCTGGAAATAATCAGATTAAGGCCAATTATGCGTGAGATTATAAAGGCAAGTGCTGAGAGACAGAGCATGCTGTAGACAGATATAAAGACATCTGGCCACCAACAGAACCTCACAGAGCCCTTCTGTCTCTGCAGGCAACAACTTACAGCGCCTTAATATCCACAGACCTTACTGGTGAATTTTACTTCTGCTTGGTTTAGGTATGGACTACTATTTTTATTTGCCTTCTGGGTTTTTTTGGTTTTTTTTTTAATATGTTTGCATATAAAATTGATTAGATTTTTTTCTCTTGAGGAGGACCTTACTTTCCAACCCAAACACAGTGTGTTGGATGCTTTAAAAAGAAGACAGCTTTTAGGTTTTATCTCTGTTTAATTTAGGCAAAACTATCTAGATTTTTTAAAACGGCTCATTCTTAGCTATAAATATATATTTGTAAATCTTTATGCTGTTATTTGATCCGGAAAGGAATATTTGAGATAAGAAGAAAGAAAGAACGAAAGAAAGAAAGAGAGAAAAAAAGAAGAGTAAGATGCCCTACGATCTGGGACCGAAGAGAAACAATCAAGTTTTGCTGATCGTGATCACTGCGCACCTACCACGGATTATTCTGCCTTTGCCTTTTTCAGTTCATTGCACAGGTTTAGACGCTACTTTCTCTGCCTCCTCTGGGATGGGATCTAGGATTATCAGTGAGTTTCTCTGGGTGCTTTCTTCTGGTTATTCACCTGTTCTGTTCTTTCCCTCTCTCTCCGCCTTCAGGTCGGCAGGAGACAGCTCGGAGGTGCTCGGCGGTGCCCGGCTGGGGAGCAGGTGCCGGTGCGGGGGTGAGGGAGCAGCGGGCAGCGGTCGCACTCCCACCCTCAGGGCCATGTTCTACTTCCACTGTCCCCCGCAGCTAGAAGGTGAGTGTTGTTACGCAGGGATGTGTAAGTACAAGAGATGAACTTGGCGGGCGAGTCCGTGTGTGCGCTAGGGGCAGAGGGAGAAACTGCTTTCTGACTGTCCCCGAGACTGCCAGGGTACAGAGAGGTAAGATGTAGATCTAAGAGACAGCTACAGAAAAAAAGCTCACCATCTATAGCCTCAGAAAATACAAACATACTAACTTGACAACCCCTCCCAGCACCCAGCTTTGCCCTCTTGTCACAGTATGGAAAGAAGAATTGAATGATCTTTTTTCTTTTCTTTTCTTTTTTTTTTCCTTTTCCCCTTTAAAAATTTGATTCCCCTTCCAAAGGCCTTGTTTTTACACCCCCACCCCCGTCATTTTGCCACCTGCCTCCCCTCTGTGGATAGCGATCCCGCAGTTCAGCCTCAGGCTATGAAAGAGATGCTTTTTTCCCCTCCCAGCACAGATGTTGGTGTCATGGCTGTAATCGGGACACTTTCAGGACGTGGTCACGCCTCCTCCCTCCAGCCAAAGGGACCGCATAAATCTTTAATGATATTTTACAAACATTCTGCGAGAGGATGGGGAGAAACGGGGCACTACTGAAAAGAAAAAAAAGAAAAGCGGTAAATAAATATTTGGGAGGATTTTTTCTTTCTATTATTGATCGGAGGGTTTTGTTTGTTTTGTTGTTGTTGTTATTGTTGTTTAGTTGTTTGTCTCTTTTTTTTAAATATGGCATAGTTCGAGATTTCGCCTTGTCACCCCCGCATATACCCTAACCTCTCTGTACCCGCTCTCTCTGGCCAGAGCACCCCCGGAGTTTCGGCAGCTTAACTTCAGCGCTGTGCGCAGGAGCTGCAGGGCGGGGGGAAACCGACCTGTTCCCGTAAAATCCCTCTGCCCCGCTCCTTGCGGCATCACCCAACCTGCAAAAGGATTTCCCCGCTATAGCTCTGCCAGGAGGAGGGGGTTCAGCGGTTTCAGCCTCCTCAGGGGTATGACCAACCCCACTTTAGGCTCCTAGAGCCAGCGGACTCTATCCGCCTGGGAAATTCCCTCCTCAAAGCTGTCTCCTGCCCAACTGGCTTTGTTCGTTGTTTTCTTTTTTTTTTTTTTATCAAACAGCTTTGGAGATGAGCTCCTGTTTGTTTCTGCCGTGGCAGCTCGGTGCCGGTGCCCGTTTTTGGCGGCCGACCTCTCCCCAAGGGCTGCAGCCTCTCCTGGAGGGAGAGGAGCGCAGAAGGCGCCTCGTAGGGCCCAATGTGGGGGAGCGGTGGAGGCTGGGGGTTTGCCCCGCTAAAGGGAGAAAAAGCATAAAAGCATTCCAAGTTAAAAAAAATACATGCTCGGGTAAGAAAACGCACCTTCCCCTCAACAAATAGAAGAGACAACTGAAAAGCCCTTTTTGGTCAGTATTTTCGGTGTGTTTGGGCACCCGGGGAGGCCCGGTGGTGCCTATGAAAGGTCACTAGGACAGAATTTCTTTTCCTGATCAGCATCTCCCTCGGCCGTGGGATGATGATCGTGTCTGTCTTCCAAATGATACCAAGAGATGAGCGGTGACCTTCAGCCCCTGTCACCGAGATGAGGCTGGCCCGGTTCGGCCCATTCGCCCTGGTGGGTCTGCCATAGGATCCTAGAAACACTCAGCAACGCTTCTGTGGGTTTCAGCACTTTTCAATTTAGTTTTCATTGCTTTGGTTTAAGTTTTGTGAGGTTGTTTGGTTTTAGTTTTCTTCTTCTTTTAATTTTTTTTTAACCATTTTGTCAACGAATGGAAAAGAAATGAAGCATTTTAGGCAGGCCATGGAAGGTGGTTTGCATCCCAGCAGATCATCTGCTCTCTCCCCGCCCCGAATAAGGGAGAAAAATCTGGTGTCCCAGTCTCCACCTTGGATCCCTCGAACTCCCAGTTTGGGGAAGGACAGGGAGGGATATAACCCTTCTCCAGCCCTGCTGCTGTGTCCTGGAGGTTCAGCCGTGGCCGAACACTACAAACGCTGCCTCATGCTCTCGGTGCTCGGCGCTGCGAGAAGTCCCGGGCACATTTCTGGGGTGTGCTCGCAGGGATAAGGGCAGGTCACTGGGGGGCTGCTCGCAGCGTGAAAACTGCCAACGGCCCTAGGTCCTGCTCCTTCCAGGCATTGGGGTGATACTCCCTTTTATGAGCTCGAGCTGCTGTCACCGCGCCTGAGCTAAATAAAGCCTCGTCTCTTCATCTTTTTAAAACACAAAAATCCCGAAAAAAGGCCCTTTCATTCTCAGCTCAGGTCGACAAGACCCTCCGGTGCCGGCCGGGCGCCCCAGACGGCTCAGCTGCCGGGGTCTCCGTGACCCACGGCGACGGGGCATCTTCTCATCCCACTCTCGAACGGCTCCGCCTCCGCCCTGGGGTGGCCCCGGCCACCGGCCCTTTGCCTGTTCTCCGGCCTGAGGCATGGCAGGGGCTTCATCTCAGCTTCTCGCGGCCCCTAAGGCGGCTTTCTGCTCGCAGGCGCGGCCCCTTTTGGAGGTCACTCGACCGGAGACTTCGACGACGGGTTCCTGCGCAGGAAGCAGCGCCGCAACCGCACCACCTTCACTCTGCAGCAGGTAGAACCGGCTCCTCTTTGCCCCTTAACTCACACTCCCCTTGCCCACTCCATGCCCACGCCGCCTTGATCGCGGCCCAGGGCAGCTGCTTTCCCCATCCCTCTCTGAAACCTTCCCGAGGCATCTGGACGCATGTCCTCCCAGACGGCGGCTCCCCTGCCCTGCCTGCGCTCCCAGCTGTGCTCTGCCCCTGACAGATGTTTGCTTTTCTCCCTTCCACTAGCTCGAGGCCCTGGAAGCCGTTTTTGCTCAAACCCACTACCCCGATGTGTTCACCAGGGAAGAGCTGGCTATGAAAATCAACCTCACGGAAGCCAGGGTGCAGGTAAACTTTCAGGGGAATTATTTAACTCCAGGGTATGCAAAATGGCAAACTTTTTTTTCTTTTTTTTGACATCATGACTGCAAAGTGCACATTTGTCCAAAGAACACAAATGAAGACGATCTGTCATTTTCATGATGCACTTTAATAACATCAACATAATGTGGAATATTAGATTAGGTTGATTAATCGGTCATTCATAATTAACTAGTGATAATGTTCTACACTAATTTGTCCGCGTCTCCAAGGTACTAAATTACATCAATGCACATCCATTTCCTTGCTTTTGGAGGGGGTGTGTTTGGAGAAAAGAGCTGAGATGTGATTCTCCAAAGCAACTATGACCACTGTAAAGCAGTGGGGTTAGTCAGCTGCAGGGAGCCCAGCTGCCAGGAAGAAATTTTCTGTATCTTCTGCACTT
The DNA here is from genome assembly GCA_013400935.1 of Turnix velox. NCBI lineage: Eukaryota > Metazoa > Chordata > Aves > Charadriiformes > Turnicidae > Turnix > Turnix velox. Next base: position 22,128 of record VZTY01022262.1, on the reverse strand, counting down.
CTTCAACTTTTCTTCCTTTTACCTTCATTCACTTAATTTAGAGCCTGCAAAGCAATTCCCTTACCTTTAATATGATTCTATATGTACTGTTGTCCATGATTACTCTCCACTTCCACTAATATCCACTCCTTCCTTCCTTCCTTCCTTCCTTCCTTCCTTCCTTCCTTCCTTCCTTCCTTCCT
>VZTY01022262.1:5012-21786 GCA_013400935.1 Turnix velox | reverse complement strand
TCCTTCCTTCCTTCCTTCCTTCCCCCCATTTTTCCATATCCAGGGATTAACTTTGGTGTATACATCCTCTGCGAGGAACAGCAGTCCTGCAGTTGTCAGAGATAGATCCCTGTATCTCTGCAGGCATCCACCACAAAGTTACAACCCTTTTTTATATAGGATTATGTATTAATTTTATTTATGGGTCTTTTCTGCATGCCATCTTTGTATTTTTTTATTTATTTAGGTGCTTGGGGTTAAGACTATGCAAAGATCTAATTGTAGGAAATATAATAGCTTGCCTTTTGTTCCCTAGGGTCATGTTAGTATCTCTTAAAACCCAATGGCTGAAGAGAGATAATGGAATTCACCACAGTAAATTGGGGATTGTAAACAAATTATTTCTCCTATAATCAGATTATGTGATCCTGATTATTAAATCTGAACATGAATCATTGGTCATATGCGAGCAAATTAAACTGATTATTATTTGGAAATGAAAATCTCCATTTGCCGCTGCATTGTAGGTACTGTTTAAAAAAAAAAAACAATAAAAAATGCCATTTTGGCTATTGGCGCCTAAAGACTGAACTGCAAATTGAGATAAATGGGACAATTATTGAGCATTCAGAAGTGGAAGATCATAACTTCTTCCTGAAAGGTGCAAGGGTGAGATAGGGGTGGTGACAATTAGATTGCTGAGGACTGGTGTTTAGCCTTGTTGTCGGCTATTATGCAAACAGACAATAGATGCAAGCATTTGTTTAGCCTGCTTTCATGCAGGGACATGGGGAAACACAGAGGATGTGAGATATGTTTACATTTATACCCCTTGCTCATTCAAATATGATAAATGTACTATAAAGCAGAGTCTTAATCGAAGATGATGTTGTCAAACAATAACTAAATAGTGAAATAAACGACTTCATCATGCTCTTTCCTCAGAAGCAGACGAACTGTCAGTGCAAAGTCATTAAAATATGATAATGAAAAATAGCTCAATTAAATGTTGTTATAGCTGTGACCTTCATTCAATTAAGACGCAAGAAAGTGTCTGCATTTTGCTGTGCGTTTAATCGCTCTAAATTTAGAATATAGATAAAATCATTATTCAAGGTTTGCTGATACATGCAATTAAAAGGCAGCTAACTAAAATGGAGTTGTAGGAGGAAAAGAATAGTAATAACAATCTTGCTTATATATGAAATAGTGGATTTCCTGACCTCAAGAGAGGCTTGGCATTTTCAACCACAAATATGGTGCGTTCAGAGCATCAACTCCAAGATAAATGGAAAAAAAATGTTTGGACAAAAAACTTAGGGGATAAATCAAGAACATGAATACTTGTACCACATTAAAGAGAAAAAAAAAGTTTTAGGGTCTAATGTGCATTATACTGCAGAATGATCTTCCAAAATTAGCATCTACTGCCTTTTGAGTCCTCTAAATGCAGGGTAGAAAAATCCATCATAAACATGACATCAGGTACCTGTCCTCTCCAGGAAATGGGCTGCATAAGGTGGCTTCATGCACACCTTTTTGGTTCCAATCTCTTGTTTCTAGCAGCAGCTCTTTCAAAGTATTCTATATGGCTTCATCAAAGTGCTTAGATACATATTTACGTTTATCCCTATACAAATGGATTTATGTTCAAAGAGAAATCTGTGAAAATTAAACACATTTAAATATTTTGTTATCTGGCACAGTAACAATAGAACTTTTTTGTTGTTATGTTTTTAATATGCCTTTTGAATATCTTTAGACACTCCCATCTTGCTTTGTAGACGCAGTATTATTCCATAGACAAATGGCTCAACTGGAATGACAGCAGGGACACAACATAAGAAGTTTTATCAAAGTTTCTAAATGACTAATCTCACTAAGTAAATATTTTCTCACATTGCATTGAATTAAGCAGGATATTTAGCCTGTTCTCCTGCCCCAGGTGTGGTTTCAAAATCGAAGAGCTAAATGGAGGAAAACAGAGAGGGGTGCTTCTGACCAAGAGGGCTCTAAGGAAACCATGGCTGAGGTGGCTCCTCCTGTGAGGAATTTGAACTCCCCTTCTCCAGCAGATCAAACAAGGAATAAAAAAGATGGCCTAGAGATCCAGCAGAGGTAAGTCTAATACATGGTATTATCTGTCTGTCTTTGGGGTAAGCAGGTCATAATATTGTACGTACAAAAAGGCTTGCCTGTTGCTGAGCATTGACCCAGTGTCATCTTCTGGTACATCCTGAAGATCACAAGGCTGTCTCCTTGTGGAGATGCTGGTGGCTGTGGGAGGCTTATGTTATCCACGCTTGGTCGCACTTAGTTGGCTGCTTCAGTATATTTGTGTGCACACATAAATGCTGTCTTTGGAATCAGCTAGTTCTGGTTTTGTAAGGAAGTTGTTTTCTCTTCTCCATCAGCCTAAGTAGAGCAGTGGGTCCCACAGGACCTTTCTTCCCTTCCTGCCTGCCGGGGACTCTTCTCAACACAGCCACCTATGCACAAGCTTTATCCCATGTTGCCTCTCTAAAAGGTAAGTGACTTTGTTTAACATCAAACTCAAAGAGTAGCTCTTCCAAGCTAAGCAGTATTGTCCCTCCTGTGGCTCTGGGGAAACCTTTGGGAAATGTTGGATACTCTTTTCTGTTACGGGTGGCAGAAACTTTATTGACAGATTTTGCAGGTATAGGAGTGAATCTCCTTTTGTAACTTGTAGCATAATTTGTGGAAACAGCCCTTCATTTTACTGTGACATTTTTAGTGAGGTCAGAGTTTTTCTCAAGGAGCAAGATGGGAAGATCTTTTTCTTTTAGAGTCTTCTATGCATATGCCCCTTTTTTTTGGAGTCAAATTTGTACTGATGAATTAGTTACATGCATCTTTCTGCATTTTACATTACCTGGCACTGTTACCAATGCCTCATCCTCTCTTTGCATGTGATTTCCTTTGCCCTACATCTCTGCACAATGCCAGATCTTTCTCTTCTTGAGCAGGAGGTGGTTCCCTCTGAGAACCTGAATAAAGTATGTACAAGGGATGGGGAGGGCTACAAAGTAATTCCTGGGCCTAGGCTTCAGGAAGGGGTACATCCAGTGCCCTTATCCTTTCCAGTTCCTAAAAAGCATCTTTTAAAAATAAAGTACCAGCTGATCCATTAGCTGTTCCAAGTCTAACAATTTGTAAAACTCAGGGTGTAAGCAGGATGAATTCAATTTATAGATCTATAGGATGTAAAGCCTCATAGCATTGCCAAGCATAAAGTGGCACATACATTTACTCTGTGCTCCAGTGTGGTGCATTTGTGAGGAGTGTTTCCCAGTCTCATACCCTTCACTACGAACACAAATGTCTTCTTTATACCTTTCACTGTGCTCTCTGCCATACTGCATGGTTTCATCAATATTTCCAGTGAAATTTGCCTTGCCAAAGTATATGCCTGAAGCAAATGCTTGAAACAGCTGAGTTTTGAATTAAATCCATTCTCCTGTCCCTTGTTCTCCCTTCCCTCCCACCTTTCTGAAAAAGCTGAAGCCCATGCAGCTGCTGCTGTATCGATAGTTGTGGCATCTGTGATTTTGAAATAAGAAAAGCTATATAGGTATGACCTGAACTCTAAAGTTTAAACATGACTGTCAATCCAAGGCCTGAATGTGAAACTCTGTGAGTCCTTTTCATCTCCACCCTGGGACTGTGAGATCTTGGAAGACTTTCAGCTTCTTCTATCAGACAGGTGCAGACCCTCTGCAGCAGACACAGGTGAAATTTTTCAGGCAAAAAGATTGTTAACTGGTAAATGTAGCCCTGGACAGATTAAAAGATGTAGAAACAGGATTGTGTTGAATGAATAATTTTGGATGGATTTTTATTTACACTTAATCACTCTCAAAATTAAATGCATAGACACATTGTTCTCACGTTTCATGCTTGAATGTAGCTATATTTTAGGAAAAATAACCCAAACAAATAAATACCAAGCAAAACAAATGAAAAAAAAAATTAATGTGTTTTTTTTTTTTAAGTTTTGTTTATTTGGGAGACTTCCAGGTATTATATTCTGTGCTTTTGCAGCTCAGACAAAAAAATTAGAAATAAATATTTTTCTCCTTTTTATTTGTTTGCACTTTTACTACTTAGGGGCAAGAAAAAAATCTGTTCTGAGAGTTTTGTAGAGATACTTATTAAATAATTGCCTAGACTAAGAGTCAGTGTCCCTGAAAGACTGGTTCCAAATGTAAATACAGAGTTTTTATTAATTTGTATAGAGATGGTCATTCATCAGATGCATTCATATTCTCTTGATGAATGTTGTCAGCTACTTGTACAGTTCACTGCTGTGATGCCCACTTTGTATTACCTACCTGGTTCTGGAAGTCTCCAGATATGTACAAGAGGACTGGGATAATGTAGTATATTTTTATTTTAAGAAATCCTCTTATAGTTTCACATATCTTCACATTCTTTTACCAAAAACTTTTTTGAGCTACCTATGGCTGTCTGCACATTGTTATACTTCCAGAGAACTGATGGACTGTTGCTTTGAAAGATGATCTTTTTCTCCTGCACTCGATCACAGTAATGTAAAATTTTGGCTTTGAGGGTGAAAGGGACGAATTTGTTGCTCCATGAAGTGGTAAGTTTAATTTACATATAGGCAGATAATAATGATAGCATCTTTCTCATGGTATTTACATATGGAGTATTATCTTCTTTTTTCTTGTTTCATCTCCACAATTTCCTCTTTTCCTGTTTCTCCGAGAGCATATTAAATATTTTTCTCCGGCCTGTGAACAGCAGAATTTGAGCTTCAGTCTTGTTAGTTGGCGGTGATGAGCAGGACAATCTCTAGAGGTTCTGAATGGACCAAAAGCATCGAAGGTCTGATCCACTTTCTATATTTCTTTGATATGGAAACAATCAGTGAATGATGGTTCATCTAAACCAATGTATTTGAGAGTACAACCAAGCTCACATCAGTCACATGTAGGAAGAGACTGTGGGAAGGAAGGAAAGGTTAAGGGAAGACACTGTGCTCACCAAATCTTTATATGACTTTCTTCACCTTGCTCATTTCACTTTGTTTGACTCTACCTTTCTCATTTCTGCTTTTGAGCTAGGAACTGATTTATACACTTTGTGCCTGTCAAAGGAGAACTAACCCAGCATTTAGATGGGCATTGGTCTGCATCCTTATTTATCTTGATGTGGTGACATAAGTCTCTCCTTAAGAATCTAATCACATCTTACCAACAGGGCCATGTCATTGTGATTCTGAGGGAACAGGACTTTATGCCACATGAAATCCCAACAAACTTGATGCAGGATACAAAATTTTGTGCTGTTTGTTGTGGATTTTTTTGTTGCTTGGATAAGGAGAAATTCAGCAAGGTTTTCAAGTTTTTGCAAGTTTCACTGAAGAGATGATCAAGAGCTCTTCCTCATGTCTCTCCTTTGCTGACCATGCTTTGAAACTACCAAGAATTCCTTGTTCTTTTGACAACAAAATAGTTGCTCCAGAATCAAAGCGCTATTTCACTACCAATGGACTCATCACTCTGCTTTCATGCAAAAATCAAATCAATTTCATGCTTTTGCACTTCCTCTTTATGGATGCCATAAATAGATTTGTGTGCCCATCATTGAGAGAATAATTCTGGCCAGTAAAAGGATTCACGCTCTTCAGTAAGGTGATAAAAGCTGCCTGCAGTCAGATGGGCACTCTCAGCACATCAGATGCTGCTGGGAAGTCTAAGTTGTTTTCTTATTCCATTGAGGAGACAGGATGAGCTTTCTTGGGCTTGTGAACCAACAATCTGGTGGTGTCAGTGAGTAATATTTGACTGATACTTTAGAAGGAGACAAAATCAATAATCCATACAGCGTGTAACAATAGATGATTGTGATATAACTAGTTAATAATTATTTTATGCTTTCAGGGACCATTTTCATTCTTTTATCTGAGAGTTCTATGTCTTCTATAAAGAAAATAATGCCTCTCTCTGCTGTTCTGACTCTGATTGCTCAGCTCCAGACTCAGATTTCCTAATTTGTTGTATAAAGATATAGTAGTTGGTGATGAAGTTGTTCTAGTAGAGATGATAAATTTCAGGACAGCCTAGAACAGGACAGGCACTGAGCTTGTTGCTTTGTGTTTGGGAAGACTGTGCAGTGCACTGTAGCTTTGCTTCACTGTAGCTTTTGTGTGGCTGCAATTCTCCAACAGGCAGCAATCATCTGTGCTCCACATGTGCCACCTCTAGGTAAATGGGGGATATTGTTGGAGTGTAAGAGCCTGTTCTGATGAATGAGAAGGAACCTGTTCTCCTTAAGCATGATGCCCCATGATCCCCACTGTCTCTGAAACTGAGGTTTTAATTTTCTCCAGAGGTATGATATTACCACCACAGGATGTTCTGGTAGCAAGCAGGCTGAACAGAACAGCAATCAGCATGTAGATTATTCCAGAGAAGAGTTTATTCCCACTAGACAGTTTTCCTCTGTTTCTGTCAAATGTTGTCTGTACAGGATTGTAACAGATTTTTTTCCTTTAAGTGGGTCATTCCCTCTCTGAGGTTAGCACTTCAGAGGCTATACTTAGTGACAAGTATCTGCTAAATACAGTATCACTTCCCTATGTACTATTCTTTCAGGAAATATGATTTCTCATTTGAAAAATTAGCATCTCACCATAATTTCTGTGGTATACAGGTTTTCCTACTGCAGAGCTTTAGTTCTTCACTATTATCCTTAGCCAAAAAGAAGGTTGGCTTGCACAGATGAAATTTCTGGTGTTTGTTACTCTCTGAAATTGTCCTAATTTGACAACTGTGCTACTTGATTGTGGTGACTTCAAAATGATCTACCAAGATGAATCACTTACAGTAAATGATGCATCTGCAGTGCATTTAGTAGATTTAATTGCAGACCTCAAATATAAAGGGAAAATACTTCTTTTTTAATTTATGGGCTGTATAACAATAGAGTCATCATGAGAAGGTAGCGTTCTGTGCAGAGAGAGACCTCAAAGTACCTTCTTAATGGATGACAGCATGAATGCAATTCATTAATGTAGAAGATGTTATTAATGGGAGTAAACAAGAACCTCCGGTTTTAGCAGAAGCACTGTACCATTCTGGTGGCTGAGGCCAAGAGTGTGTCTGTTACATTCCACTGAAATTTCCCCAGACCCTGTGATGAGTGCAGTGCATGAGAAGAGAAATAATTACACTTGCCAGGGGATTGCTTTCATAATTCACCTACAGCTTTACTCTGTGCAAGTTATGGCTTTCATGGCACCTCCACATCACTGAGAGAGAAGCAGGATGACATTATGCACATCAAAGTGGATATTCCAGGGCACCATTGATTAGCTTCTTTTATGGTTTGTTGCTGCTGTGGTTGTTGTTCATATTATGAAGCATAATTGCAGTATCCAGGAAAAACCCACATCAACTTGAATGTCCCATCCATTATGTTTCAATTTATGCTTTGGAATGATGGAGAGAATTTGCCTGATTCCATTGGGCAATTCGCATTATCAAGGCTGAGAAAAAGCGTTCAAGGGCCTGACTTACCCTTGAACTGGTGTTTGCCAAATTGAAGTACCACTGGTTGCCATGAGACCAGTGAATAGGAATAAAAAAATTTGGGGTCCTTTATTTTTCATGTCATTCTTGATTACAGTCTTACTGACTCATCTTATGTAATACAGCAAATAGATTGAGTGGGTTCTGCTTAACATTTCCCTAGTCTGCCTGTTACTGAGACTTCAGAGAATTTAAAATGTTCCTTTAGCTTGCTAGAAATGCACAGACCTTAAGCAAATTATTTTGACTCCTAGAATACAGGTCTCCAACATCAGCACTGCCTTACATCGCAGGCAGATCTTTTTTGGTCTTCATCACAAATATTAGGGAATATGCATGGATCAAGGAGCCACGGATAGAAATTCAGTGCTGGATTGTTCCACCAGGCCAAAACTGTATTAGGTTAGTGGACTTTTGCTGGGCAGAGGTTACTATTGAACACTCCTGGAGTGACACATCAGCAGGATTTAGGGTGAGATCATGTATTTGATACGAAAGGGAAGAGTGGTTGAGGGGCTGACAGTATTTCAAAAAACTGGTGGTATGCTTCTGCCTTTTGTGGGCTCTGCTGCCAGCTTTTGTGTCCAAACAGCCAAGGTTGTGTTTTCTGAATGATTTTTTTTGCAGGAAACTCTATATGTGGCACAAACGAAGGAAGATAAAATCTTCCAGTTACAGTGTTGAGGTTTTTACACAAAAATCTTCGTGCCAGATCATTAGGTCCTTGATATTTGCATTGGGGACATAGCCAAGGAGGTGTGAAATTACAACATCTGGGCAGCACAGGGTGTCTTCCACACTTAAGCAGCTTGCAGGCACTAGAAGAAGGAACATCTAGCACAACTTCTGTTGGCCTTGAGGCTACCCAAAATTATATTGCAAACATCTGGTGGCTCCTCTTTTCAGGCTTTAAGTTTACGCTTCTCTTATTCTCCCAGACCTCCTGATAAAGGGTTCAAAAAGGTTTGGATAAAGATAGTTGCATTTTTACTGCTTGTGCCTCAGATTTTAATACAGAATGTTGACATCATGTATAAAGAGCAAGAGGGAGGTTCCTTTGAATCAGCTCTTACTGGTATATGACACTAAGAACTCATTTGCTGTTGACCTTCCAGCCCTTGTGAAAGTGACTTCAGAGCCTGTGAGGTTTCAGAGCTCAGTAAAACCAATGTGACTGTTATCAGAAAAAATTATACTTAATTCAAGCATGGTATTTTTTCTACAAATAAAACAGCGAAACAGCCTATGTTGACAGTTGAGGATTTTAAATGGTAATTTTTCCTCTGTTCCCTCCATTCCCTCCATATGAGTTTGCTGTTCAAATCAAGCACTGATGTGCATATACACTGCAAGAGGAAGGCAACTGAGATTTTGCCTTTTAGAAGGCATAGCTATTAAATTCTTTAAACTGTTTAATTAAAATACAAAATACATATTTAAAATTCTTATTTATCAATGTGGGCCCCATTCCCACTCCACTCTTCCCAGCTGAAAATGAACCTTGGAGCTGCACAAAAAGGTCCTCAACCAAAATTGTAGATAAAATCATTACAATACAAATGTAATGTTGGCAGAGAGAAGATAGAACTAATTTAATTTTTCCTGTCAGTCTCTGTAGTAGATCAATTAAACTGCCTAGTGAATCAAATATTTCAGACTGTATTTATTACATTAAGTATTTATGTTCGGGCTGAGCATTTAAAGTATGACCTCATATAGGAATACAAGGAGGTTCAGATCAATTCAGCAGAATTTGCTGCAAGTTAATGGAAATCTAATTGTGTATTTTAATTTTGTGTACGGGAGGCAGTAAATTCCTGAAAGAAAGAAAACTGTACTCTATCCATCTTGTAGCAACCTTATCCAAATCCCATTAAAGTAATCTCAGACTATCATAGATGTTAGTGGAAGTGAGATCAAGCTTTAAGGTTAACGACCCTCACTGATTTGTATGGGAGCTAGGTGCCCAAATTATTCTGAGGATTCCAAATAAGTGGGAATGCCTTTGTCCTTCTCCACTGTGGATTCACATTTGCTAATATCAGATGTAACATATGGTTAATACTGGATATATGTGGATGCTTGTGTCTTGGTGAAAGTCACATCCCTGTTCATCTTGGGCTGACTGACAGGCAGATGGAAAGCATGGGATCCTGAGTGTCCCATTGCTTGTATCAGCCTTTGTGATTCAACCTTTCTTAGCTCCAGCAAACAAAGCTAAATCCTACTCTTCTGTACTCTGTCTAGAACCTTGAGCAAGTGACACTCATTCCTTTACAATGTTTCATATGTGAGCTGTTGTTTGCAAGTGGTTTAACTTCAGTGAAAATGAAGGAAATGGCTTATAGGTGCATCATTGCTAGAGATAGACTAGTTTCCACACAGGTAACTGCAGTCTCGGGTTGCAGAGTCACCAGGTAATATCAGATCGAACTATTAAGCAAAGAGCTCAGATTGATACCAAAGACTGATAAATATTTTATCTCTCTCTAACAAGGGAAGGAAAATTGTTCTTAGGGGATGAAGCTGATTCTTCCCCACTTCTCTCCACCCCTAATTGAGCAGACAATGTCATTGCTTGGTCCCATATTAGACCAGTCCTCCCCCAGCCTGAGAGCTGAACAGCCAGCTTTGAAAGCCTGATGAAGTCCATGTTAGAAAGAAGCAGCACAAAAACAGCTGATGCATGGGCAGGTCTCTCCATGCTCCTCCATTTTAGAGCTGAACCTTAAATTAGTGTGGCTTAATAGAACTGAAAAAACAGACCTCTGTGAGGCTTCTGCTGCTAAAGAATGCCTGCAATCTGCAGAGACTCTGAAGTACCAATCTTCCTCTCCTTCTTCTTGTTAAAAACACTTCCTGTCTAGCCCCCTGAAGTAGCTGCAATTCAAAAGGGCAAAAAATAACTTTATGAGCGTGGTGGCAAAAACTATACATAATGTTACTGAATGGATTTTGTGATAAATCCTCCTTCTGACTTGCTGAAAGAGGAAAAGAATTCAAGACTAATTGCTAAAAGCAAAAAAATGGAGGATTTTAGTCAAGTGCCAGGACTCAGTTGTGTGATTCATTTGAATGCCTGGACCCACAGAAAATTTGGACTTCTGTCATATACTTTATCTGACTATAATAAGAAGACAAGACTTTTCAGTTTCTTTAACAGCTTATTCCTTGCAGATTCTGTGGGTTTGTTTTTTTCAAATGCAAAGAACACTTTTGCCCTGGACGTTACCTGCAAACTAATTTCTGTCAATTGCTGTGGAGAATTCTTGCCAACATCCTAAATGCAAACAACTGTCTGCCTTCATCCCTAGCAGATGAGTGCTGACCCGTTGCTTCCAAGAGCAGTAGTGTAAAAGAAAGACTACCTGCTCCCTGCAGCTTATTAGTTCCATCACTTAGTCATGAGCCATTTAACTCAAATATTAACTGCAGAAATTAAAGTAAGTCCTTGGCCTGGAAAGATCAGAGGAAGACACTGCATCATGTCAGGACGCGAGCAGCCCTGCTGCTTCTTGTGAGGAGGTAGCATATCAGTAAAGGACAGGCTTTTGACAGGCATGTAGAAGAAGATGTGGAGTTTGTATGGTTTCTGAGACTCCTGGAAAAATGGTGTCACCCAACATTTCCAATCAGAGAGCAAATTCAAGCCATCCCACCCTGCCTCCCCTCCCTACTCCTCTGATAGATGCTCCTTCATTAAGTTAATCTAAGCTAGGTACCATGTTAGCATGTTTGCAGCATTTTGGATGAGCTGCATGTCCTGTCCAGGGGTTATCCTATGCTTGCAAGTGTGCTTGTTTGGGAACTGGACTGAGTCTCAGTGTTATCAAAGATAAGCCAAAGGAAAAACCTGCAATGGTCCATCTCAGGAGGGCAGTTGGTGAAATGAGGACTGCTTCTTGTCAGTGTGTGGCATGGGAATCTTATAGCTCAAAGGGAAATTAGTCTCTTCAATGTTTCTTTACCTGCCTGGAACAGCTCACATTTCTGAGATGACAGAGTAGATAGAGTCTGTCCATCTCTTCTGGTGAGATTCTTGAGCCGTCAGAAGCAATTGCTTTATCTGGTCTTGGCTCCCTTCTGAAGGTCATTCTCTCTCAGGTGTCATCCTTAAGCAGCAGAGACATTGTGTGGATGAGGTTTGACTAGACTTCTGCAGGTCAACATGATGCCAATACTTGTCAGGGCTAAGAAAAAGCCTATTATTGTGAGATAGGAGAAGGCCATAATTCCTGCATAATAACCAGGATATTTTCACCTTTATCTCTCCAGTAATCTTTCAGGCATAGATAAGAGATGGGAACCCCCCACTCACCCAGCAAATACTGCTGCCCAAATTGATCAGGCTTTAGCATGCAGTAGTTTGGTACAAGAGCAAGGGATGAGCCCAGCTTCTCTTATGGGGAAATCTCCCTTATGATCTAAACTTCAGTGTTGGCTCCTGATTTTGCACTCTGGCATTCTGAGTGAAATTGTCACCCTGGGTGTCTCATATGTAATGTCCTTCACAGTGGTCCTCACCAGAATGGATCTGGCTTTTCTAGCCTGATCCAGAGAACATTTATGTACCCACTAAAGGGGAAAGGAGTTGTTGCCATTTGAGACTGCAGCCCTTTCTCTCCCCCCTTCAGATTGACAGTGAGAGAACAGACAGTTCCCCATGACCCTTCCCATGAGTAATGGTTCCTTGTCTCCTTCTTCCCCAGGGAGCCCACTGTGCTCATGTTGTGTTCCAGACCCCATGGGCCTCTCCTTCCTGCCCACCTATGGCAGCCAAAGCAATCGCACCGCCAGCGTGGCTGCACTGCGCATGAAGGCCCGGGAGCACTCTGAGGCTGTGCTCCAGTCTGCCAACCTCCTGCCCACCACCAGCACCAACCCTAGCCCTCTCAAACCTGGCCCTGAGGGCAGCCAGGACAAGCAGCCCCCTCCAGCCAAGGAGCCCATGGAAGGAGAGAACAGTGTATGAGGCTGGACTGGCTCAGGGCAGGGACCTGCTGCTGAGGCTCTGCTGTGAGGTGAACTGCAGTGTGACCATGTCTCACCAGGATGTCATGGGGCCACCAGGGCCTCCTGGGCAGCCTTTCACACACTTTTGCTTTTCTTTTGCGCTGCTGTAGGTTCATTGCTCTGATTCATTGGCACTATCGGTGTTTGGAAATGTTTGTGAAACTGTTTTTACCCCACCTTCACATCCCAGGGACATCAAAATGCTCAAGATCCTGGCTTGCTCCTGCACACCTCAGCTCCCCACCTGCACAAGATGGAGAGCTGGCAGTGCTTCCAGATACAAGCTCCAGGGCAAGAGAGACATCCAGGCATCATTTAACCCACTGCACACAGCAGAGGAGAAGGAATATGAGGTATAAACCAGCTTGGCCTGCTTCATTCTGGTGGCATTTGACTTCAACCAAATATGTCCCAGGCAAGGCGCAAGAGAAGCAGGATGAAACTCTTCATTTTCCCCCTTTTCCTTTTTTTCTTCCCGAGCAGAACTTTCCATGGAGTATATTACTGTCAAATTACACTCGTCTCTATGTAAGCATTAGTTTGTAACTCTCACCATTCCCTGGGTTAGACAAAAGAAGACAGGATTCCAGAGCAACATTAATAGTTTCAAACAGTAATATTGATACTTAAGGGAGGGTGCAATTACGTCTAGCACTGCACAAAGCTGAGGTATTTAGCATCATTCTCTTGGAAAGAAAGACTGTAAAACAAAATAACCCTGCATTACAACACTGCAAACATGTCCTTGCATGTTGTGTTTTTAATAGCAAGAAATATAGCTTGGAAGAGTATTCCTTTATGCTGTCCAATATCAGACTACTCCATTCATTGAAACCTCATTGTAATGAATGTAGATATGAAAAGGTCTTAATTATTACAGAATGGTCACAGCACAAATGAGAAATTGATGCCTCAGGAAATACAGTCTCAACTCTGACCCAGAACTCACCAAATCAAAGCAGATTAAGATATGATACTCTAGAACTGGCAGTCTTTATCTGAGGTGACATGGAAAATGAAGATGCAGATTTGAACTTAGTGACATGGATTTGCTTTTCTTAGATAACTTTCATTCATGGATGTCACTGGAGAACAGGATGAAACCACTGCTCTGAGACTTGACCACTTGACCAAGTAACATGGAAGCCAGTGGAAAGATACCCGTCAGCTCCAAACCTCTTCAGCGCAGGTCCTTCATGAGAATAATGCTAAGATCCATTCTACTGTCAATGAGAGGCCCTCCATTACAACCCTACAAATCATCACAGGATGATTTTGACACAGAATCCTGACTTGCAGAGCTTGTACGTTTCTATTTACCACTGCGAGTTTTTTTTCTGCCTCTCCTCATGCAGGGCTGGTCCTGCATGTTGTGCTGAGGACCTTCTGCAATATGCTGAGCACATGCCTTTACACTGGGCTGGTTCTGGCTTCATGCAGGATCTGAACCTGAGGATGTGCTTGGAAAGTCAGTCCTGAATAACGTTTGCGGCAAAAATTTCTCATTCTTACCCAACTGATCTTGGTCTAAGAATTTTGCAGAGCCTAGAACTTCTCTGGGGCTCACAGGACCTTCCTGTACCCCCAGAGCACAACTTGGGCACAGCTTTCTATCAATGCCCATCCAAAGGGTGGAAACCCTGGTAACCAGGGCTTTGTAGTATCAAATATCTTAATTTCTCCAGAAGTCAAGGGTACTGAGCATCCCCCCAACATGGGATTTGTTTCTTCTGGTGGCAAGGCATTGGGGAGGGCAGCTTTTGGGTTCAAGTATAAAAACAATCCAACAGGATCCATATTCATCAAACGGAGCAATTTTGCTTTACTTTTGCTACACCATGTGTTCTTTTTGGCAGTGTTGAACTGTCCTCACTGTGGGGAAAATGTGCAGTAGTCTGTGATGTGCCTTTGTGTTTCAACTTCAGGAGCTGCTCCTCTGAACTGCAGATGGCTTCCCTGGCTGCAAATTGTGACTTAGTTTAAACAGAAGCAGCAACAACTGCAATTTTTTTCCCACCAAAATAAAACAGATTGCTGTGTGCTTTGTTGTAAAGAGTGGTCAGAGAAGAGAAAATCATTATTTTCTTAGTGATCTACCCAGTCATAGTCTTTTTTGTGTCCACCCCCAGAAAAAAGACAAAATTCCACTCCAAAGAGGCCGACTCAACTTCATTTGAACATAATTACCTTGCATTTGGTTGAACTTCAGCCTTTCTGTACACTAACTCTTCAATCTAATTGTTTGATTAAACTCGTATTTCCTCCAGAAAGGTACATAAATAAGTGAATTGTTGAGCAAATTAAGAATACTTAACAGCATTGCATCTGAAAAGTAGTTACGCTGATTAAATTTTCTGTCCTTGAGGATTTTCAGGAAATTACTTTTGATCGTCAATAACACAATTAAGTAAACTACACGCACATTAGCATGAATAATTGATGAGAAATTATGTATTACCACGAAGCACTGATTTAATAATTCATGATGCGACACTCTAGTGACTGTGCAAAACTGGGTAACATCGACAAGTCTGCCTGATGTTGCTGGAAATGCTGCAACTACAAACAAGTCCGTAGATTTGTTGTATAGTAAAGAAAAGTATCTGATGCATGCTGTAGTTTCTGTTTGTTTAATACCTGAATAAATTAAGAAAGAAGACCCTGAAATGTTCCTGTAATGTTTCCATTCAGGTCAGTTTCTCCATCCAAGCATCTGCTCTCACACTGATGACTTTCCAGTCCTGCATTAGATAACAAAGATGCTGTAGAGTGGGAGAGTCTCTCAGATTCACAGCTGGAACCTGCCAGGAGTCTCACAATTTGCAAAATTAGGGTGCTCGAAGTTCCGTAGAGCCTCCTCTTAGGAGCAGATATGCATTAGCCCCACACTTAAGCCTGAGCCCAGTCATTGAGACTCTTCCATTTCTGATATGCTAGAGACCATAGTTACTCAGTATGATTTTGTGGGTGGCTACTCTAAGTCAGACATATATGAGACTTTCAGATTTGCATAGTTTGAGTCTGCACGACACCACATTAAGTCCTAGACCATTTCTTCAACAATTCTTGTTGCTTCCCCAGGGGATACAGATACGTATTTGCATTCTTGTTAGTACATTGGGGAAACCAGAGCATGTGAGCCACATTTTCCTCTCAGGTTTTGGTCTAAGGCTTGTTTGCTCAGGGCACGGTAGTCCAAGGGAACATGCTTGAGGTTGTCATGCAATATCACAAGGGCAAAAGCAAACCACCAGAGATCTGGGTCTCAATTGTGTTTGCTTCTAGCCACTAGACCCCCAGGCAAACTGCCCACTGTGGATGAGCCACCTACCTTCCTTTCATGCTATCATATATCAGGGCCATGCCACTTAAACCACTCCTGTAATGGGCATTTCAGTATCTCTGATTAAGTCTGGCATTTAAAAGTTTATAACTCAGCTATAAAAAGTCACTCAGGCTGAACCCTGGTGTGAGAGGCCCAAGCCCAAGGGGATGATTTACATGCAAGCATTTCAAAATCAATCTGAGTAATATTTTTTCAGTTGCATGAAGGAAAAACGTAAGCCCAAGGTTCAAGGGATGGATGTAAGACAAAGACTTCTTTTTAACAGCTTTGTCACTAGATCCCATGCAATAATTCTCTGAATTTCCCCTCAAGCATGACCCAGGCGTAGCCTGATCAACTTCTGTACAACTGTCACTTGCATGATTCTGGTAAAACATCTCCAGATTTGAGCTTTTAACTCAAGAAATCACAGACAATAGAATCATAGAATCACAGAATAGTTTGGGTTGGAAGGGACCTTAAAGATCATCAAGTTCCAACCCCCCTGACATATGCAGGGACACCTCCCACTAGATCAGGCTTCTCAATGCCTTATCCAGCCTGACCTTAAAAACCTCCAGGGTGGGAGCATCCACAACCTCTCTGAGCAGCCTGTTCCAGTGTTTAACTATCCTAACTGTAAAGAATTTCTTTCTTATATCTAGCCTGAATCTACCTCCTTCCAATTTACATCCATTATTTCTAGTCCTCCCATCACATATCTTATTAAGAAGTCCTACCCCTGCCTTCACAATGCCCAGACTTCCCCGCATCCCGTCTCAGTGGAAAGCCTGATTCCAGTTCTGGAACTGAGTCTCCGCCTGGTCAGGGCCCTGCCCTAGCCCCAGCTACAGGGAAAGATGTGCTCAGGACTTAAGGA